>JAEIFV010000757.1:0-150450 GCA_018904265.1 Lordiphosa collinella
GTTATTATTTCAACCAACCATTTTCAATTTGCATTTTGTTGTTTGTAATTGTCAAAATTTTCCTCAATTGCGTTTGCGGTAGCCATTCGTAGTCTGTCACTTTTCTTATTACACACTTTTCCACTCACTCACACACTCCAATTCTTATGACCGCATACGCTGGCATTTATGTAGATTTTGTTTTGTCTTTATGGGTGTTTTAAGCGAATTTTAGTTAATTTTTCCACGTCGAATGTAATAATTATGTACACATATTTATATATATGTATTTATTATATATACGTGTGTTTTTTAACTTGCGCTTTCTACTGCTGCTCACACACACACACACTGAGGCCAGGACGCTCTTTGCCATCTGCTTTGCGCTCTCATTCGGGCACTTATTTTGCTTGCTGCCTACTACGGCACACGTCTAAGGTGGTTGATTAGTTTATGACGTATGTCCGTTGGTTCTGCTGGCCCCGAAGGCCAGGCTTAGTTTTGTGGATATTTATTTGTTAGTTTACCAATTATATTGGTAAATATCTTACAAAACTCACAAACACGGCGCGACCCGATACGCTGAAATTTTCTTTTTAATGCCCAGTGTGAACGTATTTGGTAAAGCGTAAAATGCCACAAGCCACATGTGTTATCGGGCTTAGAGATGGCACTATCGATGTAGTGTTAAGGAAATCAATTTTGGTTGGCAGATATATCTTTTCGAATGGTTGGAAAATTTTTTCCAGTTATAAAAAACTAAATAAATTTTAAAATAATTTTTAATATAGAAATGGAAAATTTTGTTAGTGATGGCACTATCGTTGTTTTTTTATTTATATATATCATGATTAAGAAGAGACACGAAAACCAACTTTTGGTGTCAAAGAAATATATTTAGGTGAGATTTGTTAAAAAACTGAACAAATTTAAAGAAATTTTGAAATTATTATAATTATTTTTGCTTTTATTTCAAATTGAATTGGATTTACTTCAAAAATTAAACTAAAAATTGGTTATGAATTTTATTCTTATGCTTTTGCTAAGGAATTTGTATAAAACTTAACAAAATTGATGGGAATTTTTTGAGTTTTTTATATGAAATTGACAAATATGTTGATGAAAATGACCGTTATAGATTTGTATTAGCCTTTTATATAGATCTTTTACCGACTTTACCAAAAATAACCACCAGCTACCATTTCTAGCCTTAAGAAGGAGTACCAACCAATTATTACTCTCGCATTTAATTTTTCCATCTAAAAATTTCACAGAAAAATAGCTCGTGCTTAAATTTTTATTTTATTGCTTACGGTTTCACTTGAATCTCAATTTTATACGATAGTTTTATACTCAGTTTTATACGATAGTTCTATTCGCTTTCTTAAGCCTAATATTTCACCATAATTTCCTCCAGACTTTTACGCTTCAAGTCGGGCACTTGACAATCTTCAGACGCATAACCCACCGCCAATAATATCAGTAATTTCTCATTTGCCGGCCGTTCAAGTAAACGTCTTAGAGCAGCTCCACAATTCAATGGAGTTGTAACCAAAAGAGCAGTCCAACGCCTGTGAGAGCACTAATAAGTATACCCGTGGCTATAGATGTCGATATTTCATTATAATAATGCAATTTCCGACGACCATCTTCGGTTGTGCCATGCGTTTGCTTAAAGATCAAGATGAGATATGGTGCCTCGGTCAAATATGGTTTGATGGCATTCGTCCGGAGCGGTCTCAAATCGGTCACCCACTGGGCATGCATGCGTGTGCTGTAGTTGATGTGCTCTTCTTGCTCCACTATCTCGTATGGCCTACTTAAGTACAGACTTTTCGACCACACAAAATGTCCAGGGTTCGGTATGAGCTCCCGCTGGGTAGTACCAGCGGCGCGTATGCAATCCTCAATGATTGTAAAGCTGGGCTTGATGAGAGCGTTAAATGAGCGTATGCTTCGACGAGCTTTAATGAATTCATAGAAACGCTGGGCACCATTTGGATTAAGATTTTGACCGGGTTTGAATGGGATATGAGGTTTTTCATCCAAAGCGGGCTGCAGGTCGAAGGTAGCTGTGTTATCATTGAATTCAACTGAAAAAGAAATGATAAGAGGAAATTTAAAACTAGAATTATTATGTTACTTAAGATGGAGCAACACTTGCTATAAGTAGGTAGTCATCTTCAAACAAAATATAAACAATGAAAGATCTTTAAAGCAAATTACTGAAATCTCTTATGAAGCTATTTGTATTTCCATTACTGCTTTACTTAGTTCCGAGGGGTGTTGTTCAGAAAGAAAGTTATATAGTAAAGGATGCTCAGGTTTTAAGCAGAGTTAGATATGTATTTTCAAACGTTCAGAGGAAGGCAGTCCGCAAAAGGATTTAAAACTCATTTCTTTTCTTCGATGCCCTTAATTTCAACCTTTCTCACCTTTTAAAGCCCTTCCTTTGAGTATATCCTGCAATTTAAGCTTAAATTTAATAGGAAAGTCAAATTTTCAGACATGTAAAGTTGCGGCAAATCAAATCATGTCAAAAAACTTCTTTTCGTAACCGCCCTTTTGAGTGACTTAATCCTTTGAGCCGAGTCAGTCTAACATTCAGAAACTAAAGCTTACTTAGGCAAAACATTGTTAGTCTCTCAACTTTTGTCATCTAATCAGTAGCCTAGCATTTTTGGAGAACACTTTACATGGAAAGGCAAGCAGTTATATTTAAGAAACCTTCTGAAACCACTATCTAGAAGATTTCTAAACACACTCAGAAAAAAATCCCTATTTAAAAATTTCATTTTTCCAAAAATCGCCATTCTTTTTATTATTTTTCTTTGAAACTTGGTGTTTTTCTTGAAATTAAAAAAATTTTTTCAAATAAAATTTTCTTAACAATATGGCAAATTTTACTAAAATCTAATTCAATTTCTTAATATTACAAAATATTTCTAAAAACTAAAACAAAATTTCTAAATCTTAAAAAATTTTTCTAAATTTAGAAAATTACTCTTGCTCGCGCACCCACACACACCAAAGCCCACACCCCCACCCTCCCCTCCTACTTTTCTTATAATTTTTTAAATACAATTTTTATTTTTTTATTTTTTGCTTACCCTTGCGATTCGAACTCGGACTTCGGCATTCTAACCACAACGACGGACATCTTAACGCTCACCGATATTACAATGTTTCGCGCGGACGTGGCGAAATTGCGTTCCTTTGGCGCGTGGTTCGATCACTAAAAGGTTTGACATAAAAATTATTTTTATTTTCTCTTTTTTCTTTTTTGTTTTTTAATTTTTGTTTTTAAAATTTTCGTTGGTTTTCCCGCATATTTTTTACAATACTACGCTCGCAAATACATTTTTTAATCAGACGCTGCTCTTACTCAACATCTTTCCTAAAATTTAAATTATTTTTTTAGTAAAGACGATGCATCTTTTTCTTATTTTTGTAAAGACGTGCATCGGTTTTTGTGCCTACTTTTATAAAGACGATGCATCTTTTCTTATTTTAAAAATTTTTCTCTTTTAGGCTTTTTATTTTAATGGTTATTTTTAAAATTGGGTCAAATTTCCTAATTTAGAGAAAAATTTTCTTAGAATTAAGGACAAAACTTTCATTTTATGGCTAATTTTCTTAATCTAAATAAAAATTTTCACATTAACTTTTCAACAAACTCTCCATGGCTCTGTGACTGTTTGCAATGCACCAAAATCAAATGAAAACTGGCCTGCCAAACGAACATGCACAGCGCTTTGCTTCTTTCTTTGAGAACACCTTTATTTAAGAGCAAATTTGTCCCCCGGAGAAACCCAACGGTGACGTTAAAAAGAGAGGATGAGCGATTTTTAGTTTAGAAAAAAACTATGGGCCAAAGAAGAGGAAATTTTAGAGAACTTCTTAAAATTGGGAAAAAAATTTGAATTAAAAAGAAAAAATTTTTAAAAATATAAAAATTTATGGGAAAAGAAAAAAATTTTTCATAATTTAGATTTATTAGAAATTTATAGTTTAGAAAATTTTGAAAATATTTTGAGTGAAACACCTATACGTTGAAGTCCCACAAATTTATAAGTTTTGTTTGATTTTTAATATCACTTTGGTCTTCAAAAAAGACTTATATATAAGATCGTCACAGGCGACGAATCATGGATATATGCATATGAGCCGGAAACAAAACAGCAATCTAACGTGTGGTTGTACCAAGACGAGCCGAATCCTACAAAAGATGTTCGCGCACGAAGCACTGCAAAGCAAATGGTCGCCTGTTTCTTCGGCCGACTGGGAAATGTGGCTACTGTCCCGCTTGAGCAACGTTTTTGCGCAAAACACTTTTGTGTGTTAGTGAAATTTGAGTGTAAGCCTTACACGCACGCATTTGCGCAAATCGAGACCGAAATCAAAAGTTCTTGTATAGTGCAGGCCTGGCCAAATAAAGAGTACAGAGAACTATGTCTGTTCCCCTCTAACACTCAGTGATGATTGACTTCGGCAAGCATTCGGTGTGAATCGACGAATGACTTCGGGCCCCAGGTGCCATGGCTGGCCAGGCCTGGTGTAGTGAGTGTGCGCTTTGCGTAAATTCTCCTCATTTCGTAGAAAGTTGTTGTTGGAAAAAGAAGAAGTAGCGAAGAACAAGATACTAAAGTCGTGCAAATGTATGTAACAGGCAGAAGAAAGCATCTCCGATTTCATAAAGTATATATATTCTTGATCAGCATCAACAGTCGAGTCGATATAGCCTTGTCCGTCAGTCCGTCCGTCCGTCCGTCCGTCCGTCCCTTTGTCTGTATGAACGCCTAGATCTCAGAGAATACAAGAGCTAGAGCAACTAAATTTGAAATACAGTCTAGTGTTGTCTCCCACGCCCCCTCCCGACCCCGCAATAAAAAATGTTGAATATCTTCTACAAATTTTAAGATACATATCAAGCTCGCATTTTGCACAAATCTATTACAAAATCTATCTTGTAATCTTGTAAATTTTCATAAAGATCGGATAAAAATAGCAGAGCCGTCAACTTATGCTCTCCTTAGTATTAACAAGACAGGGGAACCGAAGATTTTGTTATTTTTATACTCTGTACCAGAGGTACACAAGAAAGCATCTCCGACCCTATAAATATACATATTCTTGATCAGCATGAACAGCCGAGTCGATCTAGCCATGTCCGTCTATCCGTCCGTCCGTCTGCCCGTCCGTCTGTCCGTCCGTCTTTCTGTTTCTTCTCCTCCGTCAGTTTGAAAGCTATCTTCACCAAACTTTGCACGAAGTCTTTTGGTAAATATACGCTGCACATTCGTCGGAACCATCCGAATCGGATGACTTTAGCATATAGCTGTCATAGGAACGATCGGTCGAAAAACTAGTTTAACTGGGGGGATTTCCGGCCCTATAAAGTATATATATTCTTGATCAGCATAAACAGCCGAGTCGATTTAGCCCTGTCCGTCTGTCTGTCCGTATGACCACACAGATCTCAGAGATGGTTAGAGATAGAGGTTTGACATGTATGGGACTTATGCTTCTTATACTTGCAGGAAGATCAAGTTTATTTTCAATTTTTGCCAGGCCTCTCACGCCCCCGCAAATTGGAAAAAAAGTCATATCTCCCTCAGTTTTATATATAGAAGGTTCGTACCTTTTGGACATATTTAGTTATCAAGCTTATTTATCGATTCGTTATGGTAAAGATCGGATGAACGGTTGTCGAGTTATAAGGAAAACAAACAATTATGGGCAGCACCGGTCACAACGGTGATGGGCAGCACTTCACAGGTATATAAGGGGGATTTTTAGCTATTATATTTTTTGGCAACACTGGTTTAAACAGCTCACGCACGTTTCGTGTTTTGTTTCACTATCAAACATCTTCAGTTTGGTCTATAATTTAACCATGAGTCGTCTTACAAACGAACAACGCTTGCAAATTATTGAATTTTATTATCAAAATGCGTGCTCTATTAAGAAAGTTCATCGCGCGCTTCTTCCATTTTATGGTCAGTTTAATCGACCCACTGAAGCTGCTATTCGGGCTATTGTGACTAAATTTCGCACGAAATTTACATTGTTGGACATTAAACCACCAACACGCTTACGTAGAGTGCAAACTGAAGAAAATATCGCAGCTGTATCGGCCAGTGTTAATGATGACCATCAATTATCGATTCGTCGCCGTTCGCAGCAATTGGGCCTCTGTTACTCAACAACGTGGAAAATTTTGCGGAAGGATTTAGGTGTGAAGCCTTTCAAAATACAGCTGGTGCAAGAATTGAAGCCGAACGACCTACCGCAACGTAGAATTTTTGGTGAATGGGCTCTTGGAAAGTTGGCCGAAGATCCACTTTTTTACCGAAAAATTGTGTTCAGCGACGAAGCTCATTTTTGGCTCAATGGGTACGTAAATAAGCAGAATTGTCGATTTTGGAGTGAATATCAGCCAGAAGCATTGCAAGAGCTACCAATGCATCCGCAAAAAGTCACAGTTTGGTGCGGTTTATGCGAATCGTAACGTAACTGTGAATGGTGAGCGCTACCGTGAGATGATATCCAATTTTTATACCCTTGCAGAGGGTATTATAAAATTGTCCGGATGTTTGTAACGCATAGAAGGAAGCATCTCCGACCACATAAAGTATATATTCTTGATCAGCACGACGAGCTGAGTTGATTTAGCCTTGTCCGTCTGTCCGTCTGTTTCTATGCTATCTCCTCCGTCAGTTTTAAAGCTATCCTCACCAAACTTTGCACAAAGTTTTTTGGTACAAATACGCTGCACATTTGTCGGAACCGGCCGGATCGGATGACTATAGCATATAGCTGCCATAGGAACGATCGGTTGAAAAACTAGTCTTAAAGAGAAAAACTTTTTTGTTTTTAATGGAAACGCCTCCAAAGTACGTATTTCTTAGTTTACTATCCTTTCCCCATGATTTCACTAAGTTTGGTCGAAATCGGATGACTATAGCATATAGCTGCCATAGGAACGATCGGTAGTTCTAGTGAGAAAAACTTTTTTTTTTATGAAACGTCCTTATCATTGGCATACACTTAATCTATATACTTTTACACAATTCTACAAAGATTGGTATCGAGACTATAGTATAGCTCCGGCCGAAACTAGTTCTAGTGAGAAAAACTTTTTTTTTTAATGAAAACGTCCTTATCATTGGCATACACTTATTTTATTTACTTTGGACACATTTCTACAAAGTTTGGTCGAAATCGGATGACTATAGCATATAGCTGCAGTATGAATGATCGGTCGAAAAAGAAGTTGAAGTGAGAAAAACTTTTTGTCTTAAATGACATCGCCTCCAAATTTCGCAATTAACAGTGTATTATGCCTTTCCATGATTTCACCAAGTTTAATAGAAATCAGACATCTTTATAGTATATATCCCATAGAAAAGTAATGTCCAAAAAATAGTCTTAGAAAAATTTTTTTGTTATCAATGGGAGGGAAGGTAAACTTCGGCCGAGCCGAAGTTAACTTACCCCTATTTTTTTATATAAAAACAGCTTTTCAAAATGTCAAAGCAAGCCTAAAGTATCTTTTCCTCGAACCTTTACTCTAAAATTTGATATGATTTTTTTCAAAATATTGAAATCATTTGAATAGTCCGTAATGATTTCACTTTGAAAGCCGTGCTCCTGACTAAAGTTGGATTAAGGTAAAGAAGCACGGCAGAATTATGAGAATATCGTCACGTAATGGTTAGCAACTTCCAAAGAAGAAATGTGAACTGATGATAGGTTTTATTGCGAGGTCAATTGCACGAAATCTATGGGATCGCATGTTTTAAAATGGCTGGCAACTGCGTAAATCCGGCATCAATAAGGATCCTTCATTTTTTGGAAGTGCCTTGGAAGTCCCAATTGAGAGCCTAGTTAAACTTTGAACCCTCTTTGTACAGTAGCCTACACATACAGCTATGCTTCCATTTTCTCATTCGCAACAGTTTTGAGATTTGAAACCGGCTGTTCGACCAAATTTGTTCTCCAAATCGATATCGACAGCAAACTCAGTGAATTGACCTCCCTCTTGGGACTTTTTAGCAAAAAACCTCCGAGCAAAGCGTGCAGGATTTATATCCCTTAGAACCTGTCTTAAGTCAAACGAGTTGTCGATCTCTTAGGACCTGTTTCCCACCACCCTAAGGAGTAGATTACTTGCAGGCATGAGTGAACTGCCGTTGGGTTTAAATTTCACAGACTTAAGAATAAGTAATTTAAATGGTTCTTGCGTGATTGATGACATTATAAAACTTTTAGCACAATTACTAACCTGCTACATCCTCTTCGCCCTCTAATTCAGCTTGCGACTGTCTCGTACTTCCATTCCACCGTTTAAAGATAAATTTGATGATCCAATAAACGAATAAACCAATAAAGATGCTGATCCAGTATTTCAATAGCTTAGAGCTGTTTAAAAATGCTTCCAGTTCCATGCTCTGCCGCTGGTTGACTGAGTATGAAATGATAAGCGTAAGCTTATCTCTCAGCAGACAAAAACTGGGTCAGTCTGTGGCATATCAGCATTATTTTGAATTATTTTTTCCGGCAGTAGGGACAAGGGGCGGCCTTAAATCCCGCAGTACTCCTTGGTGATGAATATGAATCATTGGATTGAGGCGTGGCCTTTGTGTGTACCAACTGACGTTTATGCACTTCCCTAAGAATCTCTATAATACGCCATTTGGCATCGAAATAAATGAAATCCGGGGCAGAAGTCAGTTCGGTGCGTATCATATCGCAAAGCATTTGCACCTGTGGACCATTTGAAGTTTCCAAGTTTTGTGGGGAAGGAAGTGGTTCCGTAGCTGGAACTGGTTCCGCTATACCTGAACTGGAACGCTTACGATTTGTGGTATTAACGCATACAATTGGTTTTGCATTAAAATCACGGGATTGATCTGAACTCGAACGATCTGTGGGAGTAAAACTTTTGTTACGTGTGGGAGTAACTGGTTCCGAATCAGACCACGAAAGATCTGTGGTATTAACAGATCTTTCGTTGGAATAGAAAGAAGATTCCACTGAAAATTTCGACTGGTGTGCACAGGCACAGGGTTTGGGTTGAGTTACTGGTGGTGGGGGAGGCTGATAATTAGGCACTTGAGGCTGTAACTGTACTTCATTTTGCTGCTGTTGCTGACCTTGGGCTTCCTTTGGTGGTGACTGTACCTCTTTTTCCACCACTTTTTCATCACTTTGTACACCATTTTTGCACTTCTTGAGACGACATACATTAAATAGGTTTGCAGGTTTGAATCCATTTTGATTTATGGTTGCCTCTGCATATTTTACGGCCTTATTTCTGAGCATTTCTGAGGTAGCTAGCATTTCCGAGGGCATTTTTCCAGCCGACTTGCGTGAAATTAAACTCGAGGCAGAATTATCAAAATTAATGCTTAAAAAGGGCACCAGGAATTGAAATTCATTGTAATATTTTATGGAAGGGGTCATGACTTCACCATAATTGCGACGAGCGCTCTCTATGATGCTGTATTCCCTTTCGAAAAGATTTCTCAACTCTTCCACATAAGATCTTAGCTCTTGGCTGGTCACTTTGACTGTGGGAAAAGACTTGGTCATATCGATATAGCAATCCTCATCAATTTCCTTGTTGCCATAGTACGTATTCTTGGGATTATATAGATTATCATGTTTATGGTATAAGCGGATTAGCTTACGCACATCCGGCTCCTCCAGTGGTATTTGCGGACTGGCCTTTATTTGCTTTTTTCAGCTTCTTTTTGAATAAAAAAGAGAAGAAATTATGGAATTTGGAGGAGGAGGAGGTTGATTCATTTAGGGCGTCATTCTCTGGCTTGGAGTTGGATATCGATGGGATCTCGCGTATCATGCAAATCGAACCGGAACGCTTGAAACAGCAACGCTATAGGCATATAAATTTTGTTTTATGCTGTTGCTGGGATTTCACTTTACCCCACTTACCTTGTGTTTTCGTTCCATGCTCAGCGATTTGCCGCTTTAGCACATAGATATTGGTACGTGTGGGCAATTGGGGCTCGAAATTCTTTAAAGGCAGCAGCATAATGGTCTAAACTGTAAGTAAATGTATTCAATTTTGTAACATTATTAGATGAATTATGTAAGTAAACACTGAATTCAGTTAACGTGACACGAAATTTCTGAAATTTGAATGTAAAAGGCTTTGCCCGCCCTGATCAGCTGTCAACAAGGTTAGCCAACACTGGCCATTGAGTGAGAGAGCTGACAGAGATGTTGCGTTTTCTAGCTAATTTCAAGCCAGCTGTTGCAATGAAAACTAGTTGAAAAACCTTTCCTTAAAACGAAAAGACTTTTAGCAAATCGAGAACGTTCCTTAAGTATTTTCGAGTAATTTGTCCGCTTCTTACTGTCTATAGCTAACTCTACCTGCTTATCACTGAAACAGCTATGGCAGATGGACGCATGAGCATGAACAAATCTGTAATCGAAATTTTATTTCAGGGTGAATCTTAGTAGGCAATGAAATTGACCTGACAAACGTTTACTGTTGTAACAGCTCATTCGTTTGCTGTCTTTTTGTAGTGCAAAGACTACAATTTTATTTTATTTTATTTTTTTATTTTTAAAGATTATTTTTATTCCAATATCGCCATTTTGCTTGTTTTGATTGCCTTTGTTGAAATTTTGCCGATCCTTGCTGCTGGGAAGCTTTCCCACTAACTTTCTGCCAGGCTGACTTGTGCCCAAAGTTTCTGGTTCGCAAGTATAGCTTGCGGAGACGGCGTTTTTCTCTCTGATGAGCGCTAACAACTTGGCATTGATGGCGTCCTAGTAATATCTATGGGCTGTTTTTTTTTTGAGAACTTTGTGGCGTTGTCGTCTTTGCTGCTGAGCATATTTTGTGGTTGAAAACGTTCAACATGTCGTCCATGTCTTCAGCTGGGGATGTTTCAACATTTAAGTTGATCTTCGACTCTAGGTTTTTGCGGAAGCGTTTGATATTTGTGCTATTTGTCAGTACTCTTGACTGAGATGTTTGGTTTGCTGGGGCAGTGAAGTCTATTTATTATGGGTCACTCGATAGATCGAAGTTTCGTCTTATTTTGAGTTGGGCTTGAATTCTGTTGAAGAACGGATGGAGTGCTGTTGCTGGCGGGGTAAAATGCGTTGTGGTGTTGGGAGTTCAGTATAAATTCAGTATAAAGCAGGAGCTGTAATTTCCCCAAAGACCGTGTTTGGCTTTCCAGTCGCCTCCAAAGGACCAATGTTGGTGCTCTGATTTTATTTTTGGCAATATTTTTCCGATCGTTGAAAAGGAAGTATGACCTCTGGAGGCGGGATGGGGGTATCGTTTCGTAGGTTTTGGGTGCTTCAATTTCATTCCTAGCAATATTTTTTCGATAAGGTCCCTGACTTATGGAGGACGGGGGGGATATATTAAACAAAAAAATCAAATCTGATTTCATTTCTGGTAATATTTTTCGGATCGGTGGGGAGGCGGCCTACTAATGGAGGTAGGAAGGCGGTAAAATCTTAAAAAATCAAATGGGGTATAGTTTTAAAGATTTTTGGGTGCTCTGATGTTATTTCTGGTAACATTGACCAGTCGGATTTCTGTTTTTTTTTTTTTTAATTTTTTCTTATTTAATTATATTTTAATGTATAAAATTTTTATCTAAGCACTAGCTAGCCCAGCAAACGTTGTTCTGCAAACTAAATTTATTCTAGTAAATATTTTGGTGAATTTTTCGGTTGTTATACTCTGTACCGAAGGTACACAAAGTATTTTAAGTTTGTGCAAAAATTAACGAATCAGATGTTTAGTTATATTATAAAAATCCCAAGTAATTGACCATAAATGTTTTGTAATTTTGCTCCCATAATAATAATTTTATTTTGAGTTTTACTTAACAACTCGAACCTTAATGATTATTGTTTGAGTAAAAAAAAAACAAAACTCTAAACATATAATCAATGCGAAAAAACCTAAGAAATGACTTGGCGTACGCTGTAGGGCAGGTCGCGTATAGCACTTCCTCATACTTGGTTTTCCTCGGGGACCCCCAAAATCTGAAGATACGACCCCAAAAACCGTTTTGTGCTCATTTTGCTCAATTAACATAAAATAACTCGCGAATGGACCATCCGATTTTCTCTAAACTTGTTAATTCTGATAGCAACGAGATGTTTCTCGTATATTATATTCAATCCTTTCATAGATGTAACGTGATGGCTGATAAATGGGAGTTACTGATCTGGTATTTACAACTTTTTTTTAAATTCCAACCTTCTTTAACCCTTTCTTGCTGGCAAGAAAATTTAACAAAATTGCTCAAATTGCTTCAAAATATTTAGTCCAAGCGTAAATTTTTCTTAAGATGTATTATTATTATAACCGGCGATTCTCATTTTTCACTATTATAACCAAAAGACAATATTAATACGACCATTTGAGATTCTTAGCTCTTCATTGTCAATTTCAATTTTGATTAGTAAAATAATTTTGTTAATGTTTTGGCTACCATGTAACTCTTGGTGTCATTCCGAAGAAGACAATGCCGCATTTCTATTTCACTCGGAAACAGGGACACCAAAACGACAACGATGAATTTAGTCCATTGAATTTGGGGCTTTGTTACCGTTTGGCGAAGTTATTCACGTTTTTCTGAGCAAACATCGGTTATCTAGTATTCTTTTTTAATGTGTTTACAGAATAACTTTTCAGTTAACATAACAGCCCCGAAAAGTATACTTTCCGAATGTTAGGCCGCGACAGTCATGGGAAATATAAATTATATTCTCTGAGTACTTTTCATGCCACACATAAATTTTTACACCTATAATTTGTACTATGCTGTACTGTTTGGGAGTCGTTACCTTGTAGGGCCATGATAATCTCCTGTCAAATCAACAATTAATACTTACATCCTGACTACAATAGTACCATCTCTTCTTATTCAGCTTATGCCCAGGTAAATTTGACACAGACGTCAATACCAGTTTTCAGTTGAATAACAGGCACATTCCTATCTCGTGTGTATATAAAAATTCTCCGAGCAGCGCTGCTCTGACACATATGGTATAAGCTGTACAAGCGCCGCTGTGTTGCTTGCTTTCCTACGTCGTGACGCAGTCGTTGCTACTGAAAAGAGCAACTAATGTCAATGCAAATCAATGCAAAAATGTAAATGAATTTTTTGCCTGCCTCTGTTTTTAAATGAACCCCTTACCCACTGAATGCAGAGATATCTCGGAAGCCTCCACATCATAACAGAAACTAACACCACAGACCACATTTAGACGATTCGAATAGTACACAGAAAAAAAAGATCAAATCGGCCTTCATCTGCAAAAATATCAATTTCAATATCAATTTTAACCTATAATATAACTATTTTCATA
Organism: Lordiphosa collinella; assembly: GCA_018904265.1. Classification (NCBI taxonomy): domain Eukaryota; kingdom Metazoa; phylum Arthropoda; class Insecta; order Diptera; family Drosophilidae; genus Lordiphosa; species Lordiphosa collinella. The sequence goes on from JAEIFV010000757.1 coordinate 13,360, forward strand.
TCAAAGGGTATTATTTACTTTTAAATATATGGACTCGATCATATCATCTTGGTTTTTTCCAGATGAAGGCCGACTTATTTCCACTGAGCAACATCTAACATCATGAAGCAAGATGTTCCATAAGGTTTTGCCGTGCCGATTTTCTGTCATCCATTCCAACATATTTGTAGGATGCACCTATTTCACATCGTTCCACTTAAAAATTAATCGTTACTTTTCAGTCCACCACTAAAAATTTGACATTCTGCAAAAAAAATAGGGGAAGTTAACTTCTTCTCGGCCGAAGCTTTGTATACCTTTGCAGTTTGTTTTATACCCTTGAAGGGGTATTATAAAAATTGTGCGGATGTTTGTAACGCATTGAAGGAAGCATCTCCGACACATAAAGTATATATATTCTTGATCAGCATGACGAGCTGAGTTGATTTAGCCCTGTCCATCTGTCCGTCTGTCTGTTTCTTGCTACCTCCTCCGTCAGTTTTAAAGCTTTACTCACCAAACTTCGCACAAAATTTTTGGTACAAATACGCTGCACATTTGTCGGAACCGGCCGGATCGGCTGACTATAGCATATAGCTGTCATTGGAACAATCGGTCGAAAAACTAGTCTGTGAGAAAAACTTTTTTGTTTTTAATGGAAGCGCCTCCAAAGTCCGTATTTCTTAGTTTACTATCCTTTCCCATGATTTCACTAAGTTTGGTCGAAATCGGATGACTATAGCATATAGCTCCCATAGGAACGATCGTTCGAAAAACATATTCTTACTTTATATACTTTAACACATTTCTACAAAGTTTTATAAAAATCGGATGACTATAGCATATAGCTGCAGTATGAATGATCGGTCGAAAAATAAGTTCTAGTAAGAAAAACTTTTTTGTTTTATAAAACCAAATTTCGTAATTAACAGTGTATTACGCTTTTCCATGATTTCACCAAGTGTGGTCGAAATCAGACATCTATATAGCATAGATCCCATAGAAAAATAAGGTCCATAAAGAAGTCTTAGTTTGAAAAACTTTTTTGTTTTTGCGAAGTTAACTTCCCCCTATTTTTTTACTCAAACAATAATCATTAAGGGCCGAGTTGTTTAGTAATACTCAAAATATAATCATTACCACTGAGGAAAATGAGAATAAAATTTTTAATGTCGCAAATCGATGCAGATATGCAAAGAATATCCAAGTAGAACCCCTCTGGTATAATTCTTCTATTCTGTACGTCTATTATAACTATATGATGTTAAATATTTTTAATATCAATTTAGTTTTTAGCCATTTCATGTAGTAAGTCTCAGTGATTTATAGCATATAGCTCAGTGAACTGCTAAATGAGAAAATCAAGCTAAAAGTTATGTAAATCATACATAAATCCATATGTATATCATTTAGAATGAGAGAAACTTTTAATTTATTTTTGTAAAAACTACTAAACGAAATTATTTCCACTGAAGAATAAAAGTAAAATAATTAAAAGAAAAATTAAAAAATTTAAAATAATCATTATTTACGGTCCCTGGATGTAATGTGTTGGTTTAAGCGACCTGATCTTCAGTAATCCAAAGGTTTGGTTGGGCTGGCTCGAGGTCATCTGGATGTAATTGCTCTATGTACTTGTTGATGTTGCCGGTAAATTCTTCAGCGTGTGTTAACAACTATCTGGTGCCCTTGACTCCGCTCCAATAGTTTTTGTTGATTTTGAAAAGCTCCTACCTCTTGCGATTGAGAACGCAATTGCGACGGGATTACACGCGCATTTTCTTTTTCTAAATAGACTTATTCGTCTGTTGTTTCTGCATCAACATTTCGCATGTTTGTTGCTGCACTCGTTTGACAGCCGAAGTAGCCTCCCTATGTCTTGGTGGCATTGTTCAGTGTAACATACACACAAATTGTTGAAATTACTGACGGAAAATGATATACATATATTCACGATTTGGTCCCTTAAACACGTACAGATCACGGATACTCACGCAAGAAACTCAGTTACCTCTCGTGCATGTTGTGACACGTTCAAATTCACGTCACGGTGGCACCTTTACTCCAAACACTTAAATTATACAAATTGGCATGCTCAATTAAAGAAATCAACCAATTAAATTGGAATTTAACGTAAATCGAAATGTGTGCCTATGTTTGGATTTACGATTTTACAAGGCCCACAGTTCTGATTAAAGACATGAGGCCGTTGATAGATTATTACATTTTTAGGGAAACTATCTTCATTGGCAAAAAATAAGAAAACACATTTGCTTGGAAAAATGACCAATAAACTTTAATCATGATAAAAATCACGAGTATAGCGACATTCCATCGTTCTGAATCTAAATCCAACTACAGCAAAATTAAGATGGAATTGATGAAAAAATAATGTGTTGGTTAAAAACGATTAGAAAACTCACTGAAAAAGTGGAGGTTCAGTTTGATGACAACGACGACGACGAAAGATAATGTAAAAAAAATTAAGAAAACTGAATTCTCGGTTCATCTTCTGCAATCGGTTAAATAGTCACCGACAAAGTAGACGCGGTACGGCATGCTCGCCTGGATCAATAATCTAAAGGCCATAAAGAAAAATAAAAAAATAAAAATAAAATAAAATTGTATTGAAGGCAGGTTAAGGTCTTTGCTCTACAAAAGCCAGCCAACGAATGAGCTGCTACAACCATGATGAAATTAGTATAAGGCGGTCCCGTCCGTCAAATTGACAAATGATAGTGAGCCTACTAATTTCATGTGAGTGAGTGAAACGGCAACAATTTCAGTGTTTAACCCTTAGAATGGAAGTGGGGTACGATTGCAGCCTACTGAAGCAACCTATGCCCTATGTTGAATGATTTTCTCTTCGACACCTGGTCTTTGTCGGTTTAGGGCTTCCAATCGGTAGCTTTAAAATGTGTATGGCAGATTTTTTCATTTGAACCAAAACTACATCCTAAGGAATCCTCCCACAATTTTATTTTTTCCATCTTTGGAACATGAATAAAATTTACTCCCTCAGTTTTAATACTCGCACGGCAATAAATGCGAAAGGTCATTTTTTTCTCCTCACGTAAGGGTTAACACAACCATGGTATAATTACACCATGTCATCAGAAATTCACCATGAGAGAGTTGCCAGTTGATATAAACATGTGAGACCAAAAGGGATGGCATGATTGCTTTCTGTTTTGTTTTCACCTTAGCCTTGCTGCTGTAAGAGAAAAAGAGATAGCATGATACTTGTGGTGTGTCATTTTTCCAATGCCTGCACCTGGCGTTATTTTATGTCCCCTTCAAAAGTGGTTCAGGGTCACACCTTTTGATTGGAAATTTTGATTGGTCTCAATATATATATTGTGAGTGTAAAACGTTTTCCAAATTTCAGAATTTATTTAAGCTATGAACAAGTGCTCTAGCAATCTATCGATAGTGGCGCCATTCGATATTTTCGAAAGTTTTAGAGAAAATAACTAAAAAAAATAAAAATTTTGTTTCCTTTTCCTTAACCTATTTAACTTCAATTACAAATTACACATTTTTTGAAAGTCAAAGTGAATGTTAGCAGGCTCAAGGTCGTACCAAGGTATTTTTATTGTTTGTTTAATAGGGAGAGTTTTTTTGACTTTAAAATATTTGTCTTGTACCCAAAGATTAACCAAAGAAATTTAAAAATATTAACTTTTAATAGGTCTGAGAACCATTCCAAAATCTTATATACGTGAGGACTAACAAAAGCTCGGTAAGTTGACTAGAAAAACAAATTAAATAATATGTTTGTGCATTTATTCTTAATCTGCGACATTTTTAATCTTCTCTACATAGTCGCATCTCTACATAGTACATAGTACGGAATCCTTGCTTCTTAAACCTCGAGTCCAGCAATTCAATTTTTGGTGGAGCGTACCTCTATTTTGAAAGTCGTTTCTAAATATTTTCATATAAATATAAAATCAGTTGGCCTTTTCGTTTTAAGTATTCATTTGTTTTAATTTTGTACCTAATTTTAGCTGCCAAGCCGCAAACTATTTTCGAGGGATACTGATGTGAAACTTACAAAAATGGTCGTAAAAAACTATCGATTGTGTAAGAAAAAACCCAAACTGTTTCTGTGAAGGTTAGTACAGATTGTTATTCAACTAAATTAGTTGTAAGCAAAGATAATCATATGCATCCATGTTTTGAGAAAATCGCAATCGAAGTTTCAAGTAAATGCCTCATAGACTTTAATTCCGATTGACTTGAAACTTTTTAGAAAATATTCTAAACATATTGCATTGTTTAAAAATGCGTTTTTGTCATTACAAATCCCATGTAAGTTGAATATATCGTTTTTGACACTTTTTACGACCTTTATACTAAGTAAAACTGCAGTTTTTAGCAGTCACGAGGTCACGTTATGCTGACGCATAGCAGTTTAACTAAACTGCAGGTTTAGTTAAATATATCGTTTTTGTGAAATATAAATTTTTTAATTTAAAACTGGACATTTTTGTATTTTTAGGCAATTTTGTATAAAATAACATACTATCGAAAACTATCGATAGTTATCGATGGTTTGGAAAAACTATCGCCAACTATCGATGGTGACGACTATCGATAGTTTTTCACCCCTACTATGAACTAGAAAGTTGGTGTGTGGGTTGATCATATTTTTCCTATTTGAAATTCGATTCAAACAAGTTTGGACGAGTTCAAAAGTCAATATCGATTTGCACCCAGTTGAAACTTGAATCATTTACTAAGAATGCAAACGCCCCGGGCGACGCTAATTTTCCATAAACATACTAGCTGACCCCGGCAAACGTTGTTCTGCCATATAAATTGTTTCTAGTTACGGATTAAATACGAAACCCGCTAGATATGTGGCAACACTGTTGAGAGCGGAGAGAACTTTTACAACAAAGAGAGAGAGCGAGAGACCAAAACAACTTAAAAAAAGACGAAAAAAAAGTTACGTGAAATTATAAATAAAAAAAAACTAGGAAATAAGTCATTAACCGTGTGTGTGTGTGGCAGTCATAAGCGGAAAACGCTCAAAATTAAAACCCAAAACTGGCCTGGTGGAAATTGTCAATCAATTAAGAGATTTTAGTTCAAGTGTTGTTGCTGCTGCCTTTGTTTGCCATGTGACGGCAACGGTAAATCAAATCAAAAAGAAAAAAAAGAACTAAAATCAATGCGGCGAGGGTGTTAAACAGCAAGGAAAACCATCAATGAAAAAAATTTCAGTAGACAAATTCAATACAAGCAGAGCGGGGAGGACGGACTAACGGCAGTTTAGCAGCTGGAGCGCACGCAAATCCAAATAGATTCTAACGGCACTCCACCAACAGCAGCTGGCGCCACTGCAAGCAGAACAACAACAACAACAAACACACTTGATACATTTTCCCTCTGGGAGTTTCGGTTTATTTAGCCAGCAACATGGATGAAGTCTTTTCACTGCACATGGAGAAACTGGACGTTTATGACGGTAGGTGACTTAAAAATAAGTGAATAATATTAAGTAAATTAAAAGCATTTGCTCGTTGGTCATGTTCAATCGTCGCAGTCTTCCGATTCGGGTCCATCCAATATCTCCTGTATAATCCGATTGTGATCCTCGCTCTTCTCGCCCTTGATGATTAGCTCTCTGAGCGTATCGATGTGCTTCTTTTCCGTTTGAATTTTCACCTTAAGCTGTGTGTTCTCCTCCTTCAACTTTTCAATGCGCCTCTTGCGCTCCTCGGCTGACTTTTTCGTCTTTTCGCGTGTGCGTTGAACGGCCTAAGAAATAAAATCAATCAAATTCTATTATTAAGTGCCATCCGGGCCAGCAACATTTGCATTTTGTTAACTTTTTACCTCATTGTTCTTCTTTCGTTTCATTTTGTATGCGGGATCATCCGACTGTGGACTCTGTGGCGATTCGGCGGCTGCTTCTCTGCTGGTGGATGCACCCGATGCAGTTCTCCTTTTGGCTGGCATACTTTCAGTTATAATTCTGATTTGTATTTAAGAAACAAAACAAATTCGAGCAAAATGTAACACCCACAACCACATTCACATTTGTTGTGAAATAGCCTAGCAGCTGTTTTGAGCCAGTGTTGGTAAACGCTGTGTGGACAATAAGAGATGAACCAAATTTAAAATCCATCCCCCACCCAAGCCAACAGCATACCATCAGTTTCGTTTTGCTCACAACCTGGTATTATTATTTAATTATTATACAAATTATTATTTAGCAAATGTTTAAAACGCTTTTCTTTTTAGTTACTACAATTAATTTGTAAAGACTGATTTCTCGTATGTAGTTGTGTAAGATTCATTAAAAATCGATTTTGCAATAAACGAATTGTAAGTTTAATATTTATTAAATGTTTTAAATAAAAATATATATTAAATAATTGTTGAATATTTTCTCCGCACAGTGGTTCGACTACAATAAATTTCAGATTTTCGTCCAGGAATAAAATTGTTATACTAATCTAATCGTAAATTTTTTCCATAAACCAATTCGATATTTTAGAATGCACAGCCGTGCAAGCACCCTTTTTCTCATTTCTATCGATCTGTTGTACGATTTTTTTTTATAAAAAGGTGAGAATAAATGTCATTGAATTTTGCTCTCTAAAATCATTATATGGGTACAAGAAACCATAACGAACTATGCGATTGCAATTAACTGTAAGTTTTTTGCCTTGCATCACACAATGCAACAAATTTTTGATCCCAGCTTCTAAATAGCATTTTGCGCGAAAATATTAGTTATTTTTATTTAGAACAGCTTGTACATAACATTTTTCATCTCCCTTCAGATTTGTTCGTCAACGATTTCGTAAAGGAGTAAAAAAGTCCACATAGTTGTCTCACAACAGGCAAAAGCAACAATGCTTACATTAAAGAGATACGAATAAAAAAAAACAAGTACAAAATTATTATTTTTTATATTTCCCAGTATTTTTTATTATTTATTAAAGTAAGGATCAGTACTACACAACACAAGGTAGTACTGACGAATTTGCTTACCAGTTAGAACTACCAATTAACATCCTAGTATAAATACTCAAACATTTTTTTCGACGCCCATTTGCGTTTGACAAGAAACATTCCGTAATTTACCGGTTAGCTATACCAGTTAACTGGCAAGTATTTATTAGTTATATTTCTTGCTGGGTAGAAAACACGAAATCAAGAGAACAGGGTATTCGCATTTACTTTTACCCTTCGAGTAACGGGTATAAAAATAGCAAAAACTTTATTGTCACCACCCGTACCACGGTGCCAGTGCCGCTGCCAGCCATTTGGCGTTTAACAACACTGACAGGTGATTTATTTATTTGCGCTAAGTCGTCGCCGGCCTGTAAAATGTCTTCGCCAGCTCCAAAATCACCGGAATCCGATAAAAGCAAGAAATATGATAGACAAATCAGGTAAGCCCAGAAGGAGTGCACCCAATCCGTCAATTTCAGCCAACCAATTTCCTTGCAGGCTTTGGGGCGAACATGGCCAGATGATGCTGGAGTCGGCGGTGGTTTGCTTTCTGAATGTGACTGCGGTGGGTTGTGAGACGGCCAAGGGATTGGTGCTGCCAGGCATAGGCGGATTCACAGTGGCCGATGGCAGCACCGTCAAGGAGGAGGATCTGGGCAACAAGTGAGTAGGCACCATCGAAGGAATCCTTGACTTTTTTCTGTATTCTTTCTGCAGCTTCTTTCTGGATGCCAGCTATTTGGGCAAATCCAAGGCTTTGGCCTGCATGCAGCTGCTGCAGGAGCTCAATCCGGATGTTAATGGCGACTATGTGGACGAGAGTGTGGATTACATCTTGGCCAATCGCATGAATTTCTTTGATATCTTCGATTTGGTGGTGGCCTCCAATTTGAATGAGCAAACGTTGCTCTTACTCTCCCAGCGTTTGTGGGAGTCCCAGGTGCCTTTGATCTATTGCCGTTCGTTGGGCATGCTGGGCTCCATACGGCTGCAGATCAAGGAACATTGCATTGTAGAGGCTCATCCGGATAATCGTCAGTTTGATTTGCGACTGGAGCAGCCCTTTGAGGCTTTAAGTGAGCATTTGGCCGCAACAGAGGTGACCAATAAGGTGCCCTGGCTGTTGGTGTTGCATAAATATCTAAAAGTGTGGCAGAAGCAGCAAGAGGGAGGAGCTCTGGCTCCACGTAACTATAAGGAGAAGTCGCAACTAAAGGAAATCATAAGGGAGGAAATGAAACAGGATGAGGAGAATCATGAGGAGGCCATCAAGGCGGTAAATACAGCCTTTGGTGCGGGCCAGGTGCCTGGCGCTCTAAAAGCCATCTTTGAGGATGTCTCCTGTGAGCAACTCAACAAGAAGGTAAGCCCTTGGCCTTATCATAATTCAAATGACTCATTTCTATATTATTTCACAGAGCGATCCCTTCTGGATCATGGCCAAGGCTTTAAAGCATTTTGTGATTGAAGAGAACCAGGGCTATCTGCCTCTGCCTGGCGTTTTGCCCGACATGACGGCCAATACGGATTCGTATATCGCCCTACAGCAGCTGTATCGCCAGCAGGCTTTGCATGATGCCGATCAGGTCTATCACAAGTGCCAGGATTACCTTAAACAGCTGTCCCTGCCGGTGGATAGCATAGACGAACGCAGTGTGCGTTTGTTATGCCGCGAGGCAGCCGGTTTGGTTGTGATTCGAGGCACACGCATAGCCGATGAGTATGAGAAGAACAGTCGCCTGCAGCCTTTGGGTAAGCACACTGATTTCTGTGCGAGTGTGTTTCCAATTAATTTACTCTCACCTGATTACAGTGGAGGACAATGAGCTGCAGGGCACTTTAACAGCCTATAATTTTGCCCTGCGCGCCTATGAACGCTTTCTCAGCGAATGTGGCAACATACCGGGCGAGTGTACTGTGGAACAGGACATTGGACGTCTCAAGAGTATTGCCAGCAAAATGCTTAACGATCTGGGCCTGCATGCCAGCATCAGTGATGATGTGCTGCATGAGATTTGTCGCTTTGGCGGAGCCGAGTTACATGCTGTCTCTGCTTTCATTGGTGAGTACTGAAAATGAAATTTATCCTATAAGGAAACCAAAGGCTTACTATAGGAGACATAAACGAGTGAAATGCTACCCAAAAATGAATGTCGATCACAGTAATTCCTTGGCTCCTACTCTCTGGCTTAAATCTTAAGATTCCTCGCAGTCTCTGTCTCAAGGAACTTTAATTATTTCGTAGTTTCCTTATGAGACTTTGACTTTAAACGAGAAGCGGTTGAAAACACAACTCTTTGTGTATTGAAAATAATTTGACCGTTTTGCAGAATCTCCTTTACCTTTGCACTTTTTTCAACGGTCCTTTAACTTGTTTATGTCTTTCAAAAAGTAAGATTCGTCATGGCATAGTCATTCGTTTCATGTTTATTTATTTTCTTTTGAAATCATACAGAGAATGCTCTGCCCCATGAGCGGATAATGAGTTCTTTCAGGATTGAATTAGTGCTATGAAATGAGTCACATATTCGCGTACGCTCATATTGCAAACGCTACACAGCTCATTTTCAAAGCGTCTATGTGGTGTTTAGTCGAGATTCTTTTACATCTACTGATATCTGCTTGAATAAGTAAGTCTGCAGCAACTCAGCTGAATGTGTACTTATGCTTCATAGAAATGTTCATAAGTACTTGATATTCTGTTTAACCCCGCCTACCTACGCCACTGTGTCGGCGTATTGTTAAGGAGGTAAAATATATTTTTCAGAAAGTACCTTATGAATTTTCCGACATCTTTGTTCTGTTTCCGTATTTTCAAAGCCTTTTCGATGAAGATTTCGGCTTATCGCATATTTATTTTAAGTTGAAATCCAAGAAAATATGACATTACCTTCGAATCTCTATCGGGTGTGGCACGGAAAGCTCTAGAGATTTTCGTATAAACGTTTGCATTTCAATTTTAACATTCATTCAGATGGTGAATCAAGCGATTTAGACCTACTAACTAAAGCTAAGTTCGAACAGGCAAGTAATTTGACCAAATTTCGATGAAAATTTTCCTAAATAGCCGGCTGTTTACGATTTAAACCTAAAGCTTTAATCTACTTGGTTTTGAACAATCGTTTTCAACAGCGCTTAAAAAACTGCAATAAGTTTCATTTTCTCTGCTTTTGACTCGCTGCTGTTTCTGGAAAATCAAAGTCACTGTCGAAGCACACAATCCGATTTCTAACAAAATGCAAAAAGCACGAAGTTGTCGGTTAACTTTTCTTTGCTTTTCGCTGCTGCGTCAGCAGAGCTAGTTGGGCTGCTGCTACGGTCACCGGCGCCAGTTGCAGCAGCAGCAGCAAGCGCTCTGCTTTTGAAATTCCTCAAAATCACAAGCGAGACTAAATTTGCTCGTCAATTTCGGTCAGCAGCAGCAGTCGACAAATAAAATGTGCCACCAACAAAATTATAACGAAAGAGCGAGAGAGAGAGAGAGTTTTAGAGTCAGCGCGAGTGTGAACTATAGTATGTGTGAGCAGAAAAACAATCAAAAATAGTGACAAGCGACGTGACTGCTGTCTGCGCAAAGCAGAGCGCTTGCTGCTGCACCGACTAGCGCCGGTGACCGTAAGCAGCAGCTCCTACTTGCTCTGCTGATCGCAAGCAGCGAAAAGCAAAATGACAAGAAAACGTTAACCGATAACTCAGAAAGCAAAAGCAACAATGCATATTAAACAGTTGAAAAAAGTTCAAGCTGGCAAAAGTAACAATTTTGCGACTTTTGCTGCTTCGACTGAAGCAATTTACACACTGGTTTTTAATTTGCTCAAATTTCGTCATCTAATATAGTAGCCTAGCATTTTGAAGGAACCTTACCTAGCAGCAGTTTTAGTTAGAAAATCAATAGAGATTCCGTGTAACCCCCGTATTTATTTGTATTTATTTAAACCTATCCAGCCTCCGACCGAATTGGGAGAACATTTTTACCATGTGCTCCGACTCACATCAAGTGGGCGGAGGCAAAGATTTACATTTGTTATGACAAACAAGGAACTCTCAGAACTTTACAAATGTTATAAATCATTATAAAGCATACATATGATACCCGGGAAATAAAAATGGCCGGCTGTCGTGTCGTCTAGGGATCGATTTTTTTGAAAACTGAGTCATCCTTTATTTATGAAGGAACATAACCACGGTTCCGTCTGTAGCGAGTACCGGAGCCTATCCACATACGATGGCAAACGACGGTGGGGTTCCCAGTTTAGTCCACGTAAGGCAAACAGGAGAAATTGCTTCTGCACCGACTCAATGAGGTCCTGGTAAATTGCATACCATACGCATGAACAATACTCGAGTATTGGTCGAACAAGTGAGACGGAGAAGCTTAGTGGTGTAATGGTCATCAAACTCTTTAGACCAACGCTTAACAAAGCCAACACCCCTATCGCTTTGCTAACGTTGATGACAATGTGATCCGAAAAGTTCATGTTATGGCTGAATAAAACGCCTAGGACTGTCACTGCATGTATGCGCTCGAGGATGTGCGGGCCAAGATAATAGTTGCCCATAAATGGGGTAGAACGGTAAAAAGACATAAAACAACATTTAGGGGGTTAAGGTTCAACAAATTGTTGTGCACCAAGATTATAGATGGTTTATGTCATTTTGTAATAAGAAATGTGAATCCTGATCCTTTAGTTGCATCAAAGATTTTGACATCGTCAGCATACATCAAAACTTTAGAGTTCGTAATGACAGAAGGAAGGTCGTTTATAAATAAACCAAAAGCCAAGGTGGCTACCTGGGGAACTCCAGAAGTGACGTTAAAATGTTTAGAGAGTGTGTTGTTAAATAAGACTTTCCGTGTGCGGTTTGACAAGTACATTGAAATCCAGTTTATTAAGGGGTTAGGAAGCCTAAGAGGGACAATTTTTAAAAGCAAAAGGGTGATTAACTGAATCAAATGCCTTGCTAAAATCGCTGAAGAAAACATCTGATTGATTTTCAGCTTGAATCCGTCTCTGATTATGGGAAGTAATTTCGAGAAGATTTGTTGATGTAGACCGGCGCTTCATAAACCCGTGCTGTGATGGAGACATAAGAGAGCTACTCTGGTGCTGCACCTGAGTAGTTATTATTAATTCAAATAGCTTGGGCATGGCACAAAGTATACCTGCGTGAACTAAGTATACGTGCATTAGGGTGCTTTTTTTAAGGGCCAAATTGAAATTTAGTAATGGCGGCCCCTAGAAAGGTTCCTTTTGTATTATAGATAATAAAATTCAAACAAAAACAAAATTGGTATTAATGAGCGCGACGAGGCCATACAGTTTGCTCTCAAAATTACTTACACGCCACGAATTCTACATCGAACACCAACAACCACATCAATTCTAAACAGATCGCATTTAATTTCATCCATCTTAGATAAGCCGTTTAGAAAGAAAACTCCGGAACCATGGGACCAACTTTTTTTTTTTGCCCTACTTTAAAGGGCTCCCTACAACTAGTTCTAGTTTTACCTATTATCAATCCAATAAAAAAAGCCGTTTGCTAACATCTCTTATAGATTTTGTGTTATTCAGTTTTTAGTGAGGCCTTAAAAAATGAGATCCAGGGGTAGAAACTACCCCTAATAACCTGATGTAATCTACCAGGCATGGAGTCTACGAGTTCTTTCAGGGTTGAAAGGCTAATCTTCTCCCATTCTGCGACCAAAACTCCTTGAGCTTTATGGATTCAAACTGACGGCCACTCTAATAAACTCTGGCTGAAAAGTTGGGCTTAGATCTGGACTGATCGCAGGCCCATCCTATGCTAAGTATTTTTCTTAAAGAAAATAAGTTTTTTTTGTGAAGCCTACTGTATGAACTGAGGCGTTGTCTTGTTGAAATGTCAAATTATTTCAGCAAAATCAACTAGTACTACATCTAACAATTGAATATAGATCTCCGCATTGGTTTTAGTAGGTATAAAGCAAAGCGTCTCCGCTTTCCAGCATGTCCAAAAGCTGCCCAAGCCATCGGTGACACACCACCGAAATTTCTCTAATGACATGTTTCCCGTGGTTGCATTTAATCGCGCCAATACTTATTACTACCGTCAGGGCCATCTAGGCGTAACTTTTTCTCATCAGAAAAACTTACCTTCTGGAACTGGTCGGGCCAACATTTATATTTTTCAGCAAATGCCAAGCAGAAGCTTTGGTACGCGCTCGCGGGAAGCATATTTGACTTGTTCAGTTTCTGCCACAAACCTTTTTTGGATACCTTAAGACTTAATAAGAGCTTTATTTCTATGTAAGATTTGTTTTCTTGGTTCGGGTGACGCCGAATTTGCCATTTACACCTTTTGTCTATGGTGTTCGGTTTGGCGGCGCGCTTAGTTTTCACCATAACTATCGGGATTTTTAAGAAATTGACGATTGTATTTTGATGTCGATTGACTCTGGGAGCGATATCTTTAATTTTGGTCTCAGCTTACCTTAGTCCCTTTATTAAGCCGCGCTCTTCTTCAGATAGGTGCGTCCCACCGCTGATGTTAAAAAATCACTTACTTTTTTCTCTACAAAAAAATATTGCACCTCAAATTAATTTACCAGAGGTACAGAGTATATTAAGTTTGTGCAAATGTATGTAACAGCCAGAACGAAGCATCTCCGACCCTATAAAGTATATATCAATCTATCAAAGTCTGTCCGTATGAACGCAGAGATCTCAGAAATGGTAAGAGATAGAGGTTTGACGTGTATGGGACAAAAACTTCTTATACTTGCAGGCAGATCAAGTTTATTTTCAATTTTTGCCACGCCCCCACCCGCCCCCGCAATTTGGAAAAAACGTCATATCTCCCACAGTTTTATAGATAGAAGGTTTCTTCTTTCTTTTTAATAAATAGTGGAAGGGTAAGGAAAAAAAATAATTATGAGCGGCACAAGGGGAATGGTGATTAATTTTATATTATTCTTGCTTGACCGACTTTTTTTTTTATGCAGTTGACACCCAGTTAAATCGATTCAGCTTGTCTTAGTACTAAGCTTTATATTGTATTACTATCATGTCTATTAAAACGAAATCTCTTTCTCTTTTTGCAGGTGGTTGTGCCGCTCAGGAGGTGATCAAGATCATAACCAAACAATACAAGCCAATTGATAATACTTTTATTTATAATGCTGTCACCACTGAAAGTGTCACGTTGAGGCTGTAAACGAAATTGTTTTCTTTTTGGTAATAAAGTTTACGCTCCATTGCAGGGGTCAAGTTTGAAAAATCGAAGCGCCTTCTAATTAAAGTTGACAATGGAGTGTGGAGTGAAATGCATGCATCAGTGACCAGCACTTTTTGACATAAAAGACGCATCGATTTGCGGCGGCTGGCTTAGTTCTGCCGAAACATTCTTAGGCTCAATATCGAAATGTCTTTCAATGTCAGCGCTGAAATTGAGTTTCCGTTTGCCGAGCTGGCAGATGAGCGCACACAAAGCTGGCCACTGGTGGCATCGCCTTGGTATGTAGCCGCATTGCTGGCCGCATATTTACTGATGGTGCGCTATGCGCCCAAATGGATGGCCAGGTAGGTGAAGGCCTCCGCTCCCCCATTGAAAACAGCCCTTCAATTCATGAAATGCAGGCACAAACCCTTACAGTTGCGTGCTCCATTGTTCGGCTACAGCCTGTCTATGGCCCTGCTGAATGGCCACATTTGCCTAGAGCTGTTAACGGCATCGCGAGCGCTGAACTATAGTCTCACCTGTCAGCCGTGTCGGGTGAGCTATCATCCACATGAAATGCGTGTAAGTAGGAAGGAAGCCTGAAGCAGCTAGCTAGAACTCGAATATAAATCTTTAATGCAGATTGCCGCTGCCTTTTGGTGGTTCTACATCTCCAAACTACTTGAATTTGCCGACACGGGATTTTTCATACTCCGCCACAAGTGGTCACAGTTGAGTTTCCTGCATGTCTATCACCATAGCACCATGTTTGCCCTCTGCTGGATCATTGTCAAGTGGATACCCACGGGTTCGAGTAAGTTTTTCCTTAAATTTTGAATTGTTATGGTGGTAAAGCAAGTTCTTCCCGTTGTAGCTTTTCTCCCCGCCACCTTAAACTCCTTTGTGCACATTATTATGTATGTGTATTATGCTCTGAGTGCTTTGGGTCCACGGGTTCAGCCGTATTTGTGGTGGAAACGCTATTTGACTGCAGTGCAGTTGGTACAATTTGCCATTGGTCTAGTATGGGGCTGTCAGGCTATACTACAAAGTTGCGAATACACCACCTGGTTGAGTTATGCCGGATGCAGTTATATGATAACGTTCCTGTATCTTTTTGGACGTTTCTATGCAAAGAAATATATGGGAATATCAGCCAAATGCAGTCGATATAAGCAATAAAGTTGGACACGTTGTCTTATTTATACATTAAACCAAGCAAGAACTTATAAGGGAATCAAACTGAATCGTTTGAGAACCCATTATCCAAAGTCTCGAAACAGAGTTCAGAATTCTCTCCGAAGGAACTGTATTCTATTCCAATCTTTCACTGAGCTTATACCATTTTAGAAAGGAAAGCAATCCATTTACAGCTCTTGTGCACAAAATGAGTTTTTTCTTTTTATTTTATATGTAAGAAAGTGCGGTAAGGTATGCGGAATGAAACACGAACAAATACTGTTATTGATTCCCGAGAATCTTGAATTATAGATATGTTATTATTTACACTTTAAGGTATTCTTACAAAAAAATTTCATGACCATAGCGACAAACCTTCCTTATTTTATTATTTAAAAGATCAAGTAGTTGATGTTTTTTGGGCTTTGCCGTACCCTTTCTTTTCAAATTAGCCCAAAATTGTTTGATTGGCCTTAATTGGGGTGTACATTGGGTTGGTTTAAAGCCACAATTCAGAATTTGGATTAGTTTGAAGTGAACAAATTTTTGGAAAGTGCTAAAATGTTTAATTGTTTCTTTTTTGCTGTACGGAAACATTAGGCCCGGGTTTTTTTTATGATTATTTGATAACTCCCATGTCTGAAAATATTTTTTTATAGTTATGTCACTCCCAGGCCCGTTGGGAGGGAGTACGGTCCCGGGGATACAACTCACGGGCCCCCATTTAATAAGAAATATTCTGGAAAAGAATAGGGTATTTTTTGATTGTCTTTCTTTAAATTTTGTAAGGGCCTTTAGAAAAATGTTCATATTTCATTCCGCATACCTTAGTCGTCTCGATTCTTAGCAAAATAGGGATTTTCCTTCATTTCCTGACCTGCATAAGCTTTTGCCAAAAAGGGGTTCCATATGCAGCTGTTTCTGTTTTTTAAATATGTTCTTTAAAAGTAAGGATACGCAGAAAATAGATAGTTTTTTGATAATCCTCTGGATAATTTAGCAGTAATCATTTGGACTGGATAGCTCAATATATTTTATATATCAAAGTCGATTTAATTTGGAATTTTTATCTGTTGAAAAATTTTTTTTTAATATCTCTTGGATCATCATTTGATCTTTTATAAATATCTTTAAATATCCAATTGATCTTAACGGCCTATCATATGGATCTGTTATTAATATCCATTTCATCTTACTGTCATTTTCCATGGATCTGTTATTAAAAACATTTTAATATTTATTTGTTCTGAATTGCATATCCCATCTCTACAATATTTGTGACATCTCTATCAGCCATGCTCCGGTTTTCACTTAATTTTGCGATTTGCGATTTAAACAAATTCGTACGATTTCAATTTAGAGCGCTCCGAAATTCGCAAGTTTTTGGTTATCGATAATGTTTCATTCCCAACTTGTTTTGTGTCATTTCACATAACAAAAACAGATGATGAGCGACTATCGATAGACATATATCGATATATACCATGGCCAAATCGCAAATTGTTGTTATTGTGAGCTGTTTTCCCCCTTGTTCAATTTTGTGTGTCTCTATTTAAAAAATGGAGGGGTGGCTCAGCGGCTAGTGTGCGCGACCGCTGTGCAAGAGGTCGTGGGTTCGATCCCGCCTCGGAACAATTAATGAAAAGTTGTTTCTTTGAATAAACTTTACACCCGGTCACGCCTCTCTGCCATGAAAAGCTTCTCAAACTGCCTTTGGGCTGTGTCAAGCCATTTATTATATTAAAAAATTGTTTAAAATATACTCTTAATGCAAATTGAGTAAGAATTATCTTAAAATGTTAAAGAACTAAATAAAAATATTTCCGTGGGGTGTCTGTACATCAACCTATAATTTATATTTACTTTTCATTTCACGGACGCAGATGTCGCCGGCTTAAAATCGTCAAAACTTTGCGATTTCCGAATGTCGGAGCACCAACTTGTACGATTTGGCGATGATATCGCAAAGTTTTTGCGAAAGCGAAAACGGGAGCATAGCTGTATATATATAAAATAGTTAGTCCTCACTGTCCTAACTGATTGGGATTTGGACAGGAGTTTCCTTATGTGGTGAAAGTGCGTACTAAGACGGGGTTTTGGAAAGCTTTATTTTTCATTCGATTGACTTGAAATTCGGTTTGTAACCATAGTATGAGAAATAATTGGACACGTGTTTTCCCGATTTCGGAAAATCCGCCCACAAGGAAAATTCTCGAAAAATTCGATATGCAAAAATCTATTTTTCATCCGATTGACTTGAAATTCGGTTTCAAAGGACAGTAAGTGAAATAAATTGAAATGTGATTTTCAGATGCTGGAAAATTCGACCGTAGGGTCGGGAAATTTCCGGAAAAGCGTCGAAAAAGTTTGAATGGTTCCTTTCTTTTCTTCATCCGATTGATTTCAAATTCGGTTTGTAAGGACATTAAGTGAATTAAATTGAAATGCAATTTTCCGATGCTGGAAGATTCGACCGTAGGGTCGGAAAATTCCCGGAATCATCCAGGCACGTGTTTTCCTGATTTCGGAAAATCCGCCCACAAAGAAAATTCTTTAGAAATTCGATATGCCAAAATCTTTTTTTCCGTTGCTTGAAATTCGGTTCTGAGGCAGGTGAATAAATGGAAATACTCATTGATGTTTGAGTTAGAAACCTCGGCAGCCATAAACCGATTTTCATCCGATTGACTTTAAACTTGGTTTGTTAGTAGTAAGTAGTAAAATAAGAAATAACGATGACGATAACGATAACAAAAACGATTACGATTACGATAATGATATCGATAACGTCAAAGATAACGATATCGATAACGATAACAAAAGCAATAACGTTAAAGATGAAGGTAACGATAACGGTTTCGATAACAAAATGAATAACAACGAGAAAAACGGTTACGATAACGATAACGGTAATGTTACCCAAACCCGGTCGGAAAAAGAAAAACTATATCACATTTATGTAATGTCAGTATAAACTGACGGCGGCGTAGCGAAGCGCGCCGGGATATGTATATGCTAGTGTTACTATAAAAATACTTGCAAAAATACTTACCGTTGCCAAGAAAATTGCCATTTACTTTTCATTCCAGTGACTCTTAGGCAAAACTTTTGAAATCGAATAACTTGATCAGATTTCGGAAATGGGAACAGCTAACAATTCCGATTCCGCATGATCTGATGGAAATCAAAAACGGCAACTGGCCTGAATATTGAATTGATCTTAATTCTTCATCCAATGGAGATGCATAAAGTTAAAAGAATATTTTTTCAAATTTTTTGCTTATTTCTTTAGCTTAGATATTCAAAAAAATATTATCCCAAAAGGATTTTTCAAAATTCGGAATACTTTTGGAGATATACGGCCCTGTTCCGAATTCCGAATCGGTTTTCGTATAAAACTTGCTTTTTCTTTTGTAAAGTTCACAATTTTATATGAAAAGTAAGCAGAATGTCTGTGGCTACTAGATCAGGTCTTTTCTTTTTGACAAATTGAATCCACTTGGCATTGAGCAATCGGTTTCTGTTGCCTAAGCAAATTCCGATTTTCGTCAAAAACTAATCTAGTTACCGTTGAAATGCTTGGCAACTTCCATATAACATTGTTAAGTTTAAACTCTAAATGCAAACGTTTACACGAAAACCGACACGGGAATTCGGAACAGGGCCGATTGTCATTTTTGTGAAGCAATGTTATTGCCTAAATGACCGCATTCATAAATTACTTAAAACTTTAAACGCGTTTTTCTCAAAACCATGTTTTTTAAACATGTTCGCACGATAACTCAAGTTTTTATGGACCGATTTTGATGAAATAAAAGCCGAACGACGCAGAATTAACGCTATCGTGTAAGCCTCGATCATTGCCGAAAAAGAGAGACAAAAATCGCACTTTTTAGTTTTAAACATCTTCGAGCTCGACTAAAAAGAGACTGTTTTGTGTGATTTTTTTTTCTTAAATTCGTTTACGTTTTGGTAATTAGACTTTTGAGTCCGTGGGTTTTTTTTTTTAATTAGAAATAGTTATCCTAAAACAGAATAGTAAATCAATTTGACCCATTTTCGTCCATTTTTACAATTTTGATCTTACACTTTGCACGTGATTCGCCGGCGTCGCTTCTCCAAGTTTCCATTTTAATCGATTTTCAAAAAGTATAACGATGTTTCTCACGCCGGGAAAAAATCGATACATTGATTCGAGAATCGATTTAATTCCCAGCTCTAGAACAAAGGGAATAGTAAAGAATCTATTAGGCAGCGATATCTACACAGAAAAATTGGCATTATAAAATATCAATTTTATCTTAATTTATAGATTTTATATGCATATATATTAGTTTGAAATTTTTTTGGACAGTAATTTTCAGATATAATATTATCATTATTTTTTTCTGTACATCATCCAATATCCCACGCATTATTCTGTGATCACAAAGCACTTGCCTTTTGGAAATCAATTTTAGTTTTAAAACATCCTGATAAGTCTTGAAATCTCTCTTTATGACTCTTAGACTTTTCGTTCGGTCAAGCAAATGCTACTACATAACTTTTTAACTTAAACTGATTTCCCAAATTTCACCTAAAATATGCAGTGTTTTCTCTAGTTTCTCCTACCTAAACTTGTAATGTAAATTACTTTACCTTTAACAACTAAATGAGCATCCATTGACCTTTACCTGCATATTGTGTGCACTGCACATACAATAAACTAACCTCAGGTGTTGTTTCCTGCACGCAATATGAAAATGAAGTAACAAACATACTCAGTGCAGTGCAAGTGCCTGGCATACTTGAATTAAATTGACATTGAGCAATTGCCAATTGTGTGCACAACGTCCATTGAATATTTAATGTGGCATTTGGTCAATTCGAATTGTCCATTTGCAATCAATTTGACGAAATCTGACAATTTGTCATGTATTTTAAGTGAAAATTTGTATAATTAAGATACTTTTTAAAGAGTGCGCTCGTTTGATATGTGGTCGTTCACTTTGTTTTTTAATGAATTTGCAATTTCATTGATGCCAGGCAAACACGATTGACGTGCACTTACACGGTCATTGAGTGTCATTTGGCCACTCGTGTCAGGCGTCAGTGGTCAGTGGTCAGCAGCGGCAGGAGCGTAAATGTGGGTAAATGTGGGTAAAATGATTGCATGCTTCGCTTTAATGTGGCTAAGTTCCTGTTTGCATTAATGTTGATATTTGAAGTTGCACTTAAGTCAAACTTAAGTTTCTAAATGAGCATTTTTATACAAAATTCAGCCCAGAAGCAGGCTACATTTTTTATTAATTCCTTTAAGAAGAGAAATTGTTTTTTGGGAATATCGTTTACACCTCAAATTGGTATTCTCTGGCTTTTTATAGTGCCTTACGCTGAAAAATTGCCCTCGATAATCGTTGACGGCTAACAAGTCAATCGTTGTATACTTTAAAATACACTGTTAAAAATTTGGTAATGTATTTCATTAACAAAGTTTTATTTTAAGAATTAGTAGGCTTGAAATACACCTAAGCATGTGAAGTTAAGAAAAATGAGAAAGCTTCTTAAAAAATAAAACCTGTTCATTTCAATTTATCATGCATATTAAAACCAGTGTAGTGATAGGCACCACTTTTATAGTGTTACAAATGAGTATATGTGAATGAGAGTGAGTGAAAACGAATGCTCCTACTATTTCGATTAATAAAAATGCAGACAATGCTTTGTGATATGGTGATGATAATAATTTTCGACTAATAGCCTGAGATAGTGCGCGGTCAATCAGTTTTATAGGGACATTCAAAACTTTGGCATCTGGAAGTCCTACAACTTTTTCTTTTCGTTTCAGATCGGTTTTTAGCATTCCACGCCTCAAGCGTCGGTCCCTAGATGATTTGTGCAAAAGGAAACAGAAACCCGCCACCACAACGAGCCGTTATCGCGAAGCTTTTCATGTGCTTAAATGGCCCAACTTGTAGTACACCTGCCACACTTGCTGGCGGTTTCTTTCCATATGACAAGTAACATCCAACCAGAACCACCCAAAAGGCAGCAAACAGTTTCAGAAGTGGGTATACAATGGAACTTCAAGATAAGCTCATTTTGAAATCAATTTATGTGACATGAAAAAGTATATTTAAATTTCTCTCTTAACATTTGGAAAGTACACTTTTCGGGGCTTTATGTTAATAGGTCTTCTTCGGAAGTCAGGAACTCTCCTGTGGTTTTGGGGGCGTATGTAGTGAGGAGACTTGAGACGCAGTTAGGCAGGATCGCGCTGGGTTTGCCAAGTCAAACCGATCAGCAACTGTACAGTTGCCGCTCACGTTAGCCAGCAGGTGGATGCATCGCTCTGTTACCAGGGGTTACCATGGGGAGGTGTGAATTGATTTGCGACGCAGTAAGCCAGGATCGCGCTGGGTTTGTCATGTCAAATGCACCCGCAAAGCTGCTGGCTAACGTGAGCGGCGTTGCTACCCTGGGACAAGTAGGGGGCGATACTTCGGGCTTGGCACCCGATTATCGTCTATTACATGCGCCAATGAAAACTGCGACAACAATGCCTCGAATACGGACCCCTTCCGACGACGACCTACACAAACGTTTTAAGGACCACGATTTGAGGATATGCGCCTGGAATGTTCGTACCCTCAATCAAGAGCGTGCGGATTCCAAGCTGTTGGATGTCCTCGAGAAATACTCATCGGACGTTACCGCACTTCAGGAAATGCGCTAGACTGGACAGGGGCGTCAGGTGATAACATCGGAAACCAAAGCCCCATGGTAGATCTACTACAGTGGACATGATTCAAAGCACGAGTTTGGCTGTGGTTTTGTAGTCAACGAAAGACTGTGCCGCTCAGTCATCAGCTTTACACCAGTTGACAAGCGACTTGCCGCACTCAGACTTAAGGCAAAATATTTTAATATTAGTCTTATTTGTGCGCACACTCCGACAGAAGACAAGAACGAATCGGGAAAAAGACGATTTCTAGGAACGCCTAGAAGACCTATATGAGCGCTGCCCACATCAACATCAAGATCGTGTAGGCGACTTTAACGCAAAAATCGGGAGAGAAGAAGTTTTTAGCCCGACTCTCGGCCGATTTAGCCTATACGAAGAAACCACCATAAATGAGGAGAGGCTACTAGACTTCGCTTCGGGCCGAAACATGGTCGTTAGTAGTACCAGATTTGAACACCGCAACATTCACATGGCGACCTGGAAGTCCCCTAATCAATCAACGCAAAATCAGGTTGATTACGTTGTCAAAGACGGAAGTTACTCATCGAGTGTTCTAGACGTACGTGCGCTCCGAGGAGCCTTGTTGCAGCCAAGGTACGCATACGGCTCAGTATGGCACACGCCACACAGTCTAGGCCACGTCGAAAGCTGAACGTCGAGATGCTGCAATCAGTTGCTCAGCGAAACCCCTCCTAGCCCTTCTGGTATAGGCGAACAGAGGAAGCATATTTTACACTCTAGCCGTACTCGCCAAGGAAATTCTCGGACTAGCCGAAAACTCCCGAACACAGTCATGGTACGATGATGAGTGCAGCCGCGCTACTGCAGAGAAAGACGTTGCGTACAGGGAGAACTCTGCAGTCTGGAGCAACGCGGGCTGTTAAGGTGCGATACCGGGAGAAAAGGAGATGAGAAGCGCCCTTTCAGGAGGAAGAAAAATGAGCAGGAAAGGCGCATGAGGGAGGAAGTCGAAGTGCTGTTCGGAAGGAGTGATACTCGAAAATTCTACCAAATAATTAGGCAACTAACCGAAAGTTGTAAGCCCAGAGTCACACTATGCCAGGACGAGCACGGAAATCTGGTCACAGATCCGCAAGTGGCACTAGACAAATGAAGGAACTATTTCTCTAACCTGCTGGGAGGTGATGACGAACACAATGCCGCCTCTGGGGAAGTAGCGACACCACCAATCGATAACATAGAGATAGATCCGCCGGACCATAATGAAGTCTTGTTAGCCATAAAAAGGCTAGAAAATAACAAATCTGCTGGCGCTGATGAGATGCCTGCTGAATTGTTCAAGGCTGGCGGTGAAGAGCTGGTAAGGTGCATGCACCAACTCCTATGCAGAGTATGGTCCGAAGAAAGCATGCCCGAAGATTGGAATCTAAGTGTACTTTGTAAAATATTTCAAAAAGGAAACACTGCAGTTTGATCCAATTACCGCGGGATCAGTCTCCTTCCCATTGCATATAAGGTTCTATCATGCATCCTATGTGAACGTCTAAAGCCGAGAATGAGCGAACTGATTGAACCTTTTCAGTGTGGCTTTAGACCTGGCAAATCCACCACGGACCAGACAAATCCTGGAGAAGATCCAAGAGAGAAAGATCGACACCCACCACCTTTTGTTTTTTGACTATAAAGCCGCCTTGGACCCACGTCGATAAGGTCAGAGTTCGAATTTATTTTGATGTCATAATTCTTAGACTTTGCCCTGTCCCGTTTATTCTTCGAATTCTTGGCAAAGTACGTTCGACTTTGTAAGATGAAACCTGACGTTGACGCAGCACTCGATGCTCCGTCAATTTATAGCAAACACCTCACCGAGACTTTTCCGGATGCCAAAAATTTCCCCCAGGTTTTAGACAGGGGACACCTTATCGTGTGACTTCTTTAATCTGCTGATTGGTGTACACTGACCTTAATGTGCCCAAATGTTAACATGCTCATTTGCATATGCCGATCATATTGATATCATCGGCAATAGTAAATCTGTGGTAAGACAGGCGTTCTCAGAGATGGAGAAGCAGTCAAAACTTATGGGCTTAGCGGTAAATGAGGATAAGACGAAGTATCTTCTATTAACGCTTGGACAATCTGTTGCAATGGGAGACTACAACTTCAAGGTTGTTAGGGAATTTGTCTACCTCGGATCGACGATAACCAGCGACAACAACAATATGGAAATCCGAAGAAGAATCACTCTTGCAAACCGATGTTACTACGGGCTCAGCAGAGCAGAGCCCTCTCTCGAAAAACGAAAATTGCGCTATCGCTTATCATCCCAGTCCTGCTATACGGCGCAGAAGCATGGACAATGACAAAAGAGGATGAGGCGGCAATTGGCGTGTTCGAGAGAAAAGTTCTTGGGAGGATTTATGGACCTCTAAACGTTGGCGGCGAATTTTCGCATCCGAATGAATCGCGAACTGTATGAACTCTATGGGGACCTACTGAGTCAGGCGCATAAAACAACAGCGGCTGCGCTGGATAGGACATGTTACCCGTATGGGATAACGCTCCAGCAAAGCGTGTGTACAATCGGCATGCGAGTTGGATACAAAGAAGAAGAAGAAGAAAAGTTGACTACGAGTTTCGCATCCGAGTGAATACCCGAACTGCGGATGCCGATCGGTGGAGAAGAGGCACACCCGGGTCTGGTCGACCGAAGCGGAGATGCGCGACCAGATGCAGGAGATGTTTCGAAGCTGGGTGTGCCCTTCTGGTGGGACAGAGGCGAGTGGCGCACATTAGTCACAGCGGCCGAGACCGTAAAACGGTTGTGATGGCCAAAGAAGAAGAAGAATTTAGTGACGGAAAGTGCATTTCCCTTTCGAGCATTTGATAATTCATATTTCTGCAATATACTGCAGTCGTGGACAGACAGGAATTTTAACTCCAGAACATTTTCGGTCATATAAAAATGCTTCCCTCAACTTTCCATGCTTACATGTTACAATATGGGAAGAATTCACCTAAGATGCTAAGATCATTATCAACTTAATCCGCGTTGTCTCAACACAAAACTAAATCCAATATCAATATTTCGATATCAATACTTTACTTAAGTATTTACTAACCGTAAATGGTTAAATTGATATTTTGGGCTGTCACCTCACCTCCCCATCATCGGATCCTTAGACTAAGTTATGCTATGAAATAGCTCCTTTCAGGAAACAGGCGCCGCTGGGGCCCTCCTTGTCCGCTCAGGCCTCTCCCGCCCCCTTACGCGTCTCCCCCTTATGCCCCGCGGGCTCGCTGCCTGCCCGGAGGACACCCTTCCATTCCCTCCCGATGCCCTTCTGGAGAACTAGAATATTTCGGGAGAAATCCTCCTGACGGATCACCGGACGCGGCTCTCTGCTGCCCTATGCTCATTGTCGGGTTTTAAACATTGCCCCTGAAAAAATATAATACTCAGTACAGTACCCCCTCAGGCAACCCTCGTTCGCCTTTGTACCTTGTGCGAGAATTCATCCATTTCTGCGCCGCCCGACCTTAAGTTCAGTGTACAAACACAATCCTTAGGCCCGTTTTCTCATGTTCCTGTTTTTGCTCACTTTGAGCGTGAGCTATGCAAATGCGTAAAATTCACCTAGGCCTAAGTGTTGAGTTTGTACACTGAACGTATCATTTAATTTTCTCAGTGTATGCAGGCCTCATTTACATGTGAGACCTTATCTTAATGCTCATTAAGAGTGCTTTTTTACATTAAACCGACACTTAATTGCAAGTATTGAGATTTTCGCTTCATCCATTTGCCATGGCATGGCATAAAAAGTTTTTTAATTACCAAAGTTTGTTGCCGGGGCCAGCTAGCAGTTGCAATTTAAATATTTACTTAATATTTTGTTATTTGTTAAATTCCTAAAGCAATGCAGCTCATTAAAATGCGGGGTGAGTTGGGGGCGGAGAGAGGACGCGTTAACTTGTCAAGTTGACTTATGGACATTGTTCCTGAAACTTTGGAAGCACCTCCTTTAATGGCTACAGCTGCAAAATGAGCAAAAGCTAACAAGACAGGCGAGCAAACGAGCTGTCTTATTACAGCTGCAGCGGCTTCAGCTGCTGCTGATGTTGATGCTGCTTTTGCTGTCTTTGGATGAGACTGCTGAAACTGCTGCTGCGGTTCTTAACGTCACGCCCGCGGGCCTGAAGCGTTAAACGTTGTGGCAGCTGCTGAAGCGTGGTTCTTAAGTGCCTGCCGAGGCCGCAACTGTTCTATGCAAGTAGCATGTGAGGGTGTGTGAGTGTCTGCTTAACCGCGAGCGCAATTATTACTTAAAAATTAATGGGCCAAAGTTTGCCAGGACTATACACTTAAGAAAGGCTTGGATAAACACGTCTTTGTCACATGTAAAAGATCTGCAAAATCCCTAAAATATTTCCACCAACGTACTGGATCAGCTTCCAGTTTTACTTCTAGTGAGAGTGGCGAGCATCACAGACCCTTCATAGCCAGCTACCACAAATCAAAAAGTTTATATGCAATTTGTTTAACTTCTGGCTGTCAAATGCATTTGTCTAAAAACGCACACACGCACTTACATACATGCATAATTTACGCATAACTTTTGGTTTGGGTTTGACATTGTGTGGTTAGATTTTAATATGTGGTAAAAGTGGCTAAAAGTTATATGCAGGACCAAAAACAGCAGGGAAAGTGCACATGTGTGGGGTAAATTAGCATTCTTGCCAATGGGTTTAGGTCTTACCCTGTCTAACATTGTTTTGCTGTTTGTCTTTGTCGTCAAGGGCTTAGCATGTCAGCGAGCTGTGGAGCTTAAAGCCTTAAATGACGCTAGACCACATGGCGTATGCGTGACATTGCACAACGGCCTCAAGGCAAAAGCACAGGGCACGAAACTTTGTCTTACCAGCAAATGCATTGCAACTTTATTAAAAACTCGTAAAAGTTATAAGAACTACTAAAAGCAATGGTAATAAGTTGTTCTCTACATTTTTTTATTGTTGTTGGCCAAAAGGTAAAAACTTTTGAGAGCGCGCTCTCTTTCTTCTGTTGACAATGTTGGCAAAGTCTTCTCCGAAAATGCAAAAGGAAATGAAAACTCTTTCTTTCTTGTAATTTGATAACTGCGAGACGTAACTTTATTGCACTGGCTGCTGCTTGGCATTGCCAAATGTCATTTAGTGGCCCACGGCTAAAAAGTACAGTTGTGATTGCAGTTTGCTAGTTGCATTCGCATTGTTTGCTGCAATTGCAATGGCGGAAACGGATGTTGGCCTCGGCTTTTGTGACTTTGTGTATGACTTGCTGTAAGTGTGTGTGTGTGTGTGTGTGTGTTGTTTATTTGTTGTTTGTTTATGGCCAAACGTCATTGTTACCTGTTAGCAAAGAGTTTTTGCTAAAGTGGCTTAGTTTGTTTTGTTGCTGCCAAAGCGATTGTGGAACAAAAGCCACAAAGTTAGTTGCTAGCCAACGGAGACTAGTTATTATTAGGCGACTATCTGAGTGGTGAGTGTAACAAAGGAGATCAGTTAAGGTTGACTTAAAGTTCAAAGTGTTTTTCTTTAGTAATAATTTTTTCAATTTTTATATTTTTACAAAATTCCAAAGAATTTTAAATTTTAAATCAGTTTAGGTATCGCTTCCTATTTTTGAGCTAATTCATAAGCCGGTAAGATATCAAACTTCACATTTCCAACTAGGGTTTTCAATAATATCTATTATCAAAAATTTAAATACACAAAATCTAAGTTTAATGAATCGATTCCACTAAGTATCGATATTTCGACAAATACTTGAAAGGCTTCTTCCATCACTGAATCGTTTTGAGGAACATTAAGCCAAGTATATCTTAAAGAACCATTGGAAGTAACCCATCTTTTCTTATCTTTACGTAAAGAGATAAATTTAAACTTGTTTTGTAAAATGTAAGGTGCTATTTTTTTGGAATATCGTTACAGAAATGTCGATAATCGACTACATTGCCACATAACATATCAAGTCGGAATAACGCATATCGTAACAATAAAACATTGATGCATCGATTTATCGATTCACTACTGATAACCATATTTCCAGCCCAAATAGCAAACTTCAAGATCAAGATGTTTCGGTTTTCACTTTCGACAAAATTTGTCGAATTCGATGCTAACAGTGCACTATGGGTAATATTTCAATTTATCGGGTATTAATTAGTAACTTTTAAGTAAGCAAGATTTTTTGATGCGGTTTTTATTTTTGTTATGTAACCCTCAGAAACATTTTGCAAAGTGGGCGTGTCACCCCCCCCCCCAAAAATTAAAATTTTTTTTTTTAATTTTTTTAACAAACTGATATAAATGTGGATCTTTATTTTGCGGAAACCTTTCTCTTTAAAAAAAATTAGGTAATAATATTGAAAAAACATCATTTTGAAAATTAAATACATGGATTATCAAGAATTAATCAAAATTCTCTTCGCTTTCAACTTCTTTATCAAACTGAAAAAAATGGAGCGTAAGATTCATCTTCGAACTGATCGAAAGTATTCTCTGGAGTCTCCAATTTCACATGCTAAAAGGCTTATGACATCGATGGGAAGGGTAAGGGCTTTATGTTTGCGTACTCGCTTCATAAGGTTTGTCGATGATATTACTGGATCTGACCAATTCATTGCTCTATTAAAAACATCAGCGAAATTATGAATTCTGCTGTGCTTTCGTGCGGGATGAAGTCTGTCTTCTTTATACTTTGTTGCGTGATTCAGACGCTTCTTCACCAAAGTATCCTACTGGAAGTACTGTATTTTCTATAATCTGCCTACAATGGGCAATTATTTTATGAACAGTTGGTGTCATCAGCAGCCATTCATAAGTATCAACAAGCATTTCGCCAGTTTTAAACCAAACTGTTCAAATTTATCGAAATGAATCGGTTGTTGATCGCGACAAACATATTAATATTGTTCGCAGATTTTGAATAATTTGCTGGTCAACTCCAGTTATTTCTGAAAATACCCAAAGTCGTTGAATGCTCGTCGCGCTGTGTTTCCATTATTTGTATTTCCAGTTCCGTTTGTTTCGGTTTATCAATCTTTAGGGATAGCCTCTCCCAAACAAGTCCTGAATACCTTTCTTTCGATCAGCAACAGTTTTTGTCAAAAGAAGTTACCACTCGCCATTTTTTTTAAAGGTAGCTTGTAGCCGAGATGCAAGACAAATTCAAAACATCTTATCCAGCAATGTAGTGGGCTTATTCCATATTTCAAATTTTGCATAGCTGGTAAAAACTCTTGGCATTTAAAATTTTTGTTTGCCAGAAAATCCTTTGGCGTAGCAAAACAAATTGGACATGCTTGAAAAGATTTTGTTTTTGGTCAGTGCATTAAGCACCTTTCCATCTATAACTGTCAGATAAAGTCGATACTTGATATAAATGCATTGATTATTGTTTAATATTATTTTGCATGGTAACAGTTTTCTATTTCGTCTTTTATGTCACTGTCCTCTTTTATTATGGCTTCTTCTGTTTCCTTTAATAATTCGGCAAAATCTTATTGACTGTGGTGTATGATTATTCCATAATACGTGTCCGGAAGCTTCAATCAATCTAAGAGGCATAACCGTTGTGGCAAACAAGCTTGGTCTGCATCGCAGGATCTCTGATCAAAGGTCGGTTGAAGTAGTCTGTCCGGTACTTCCGTCGAATCCATAGCTTAAGATTAAATCCGCGGACAAGAAATTTATCTCCCTCTTTTCTCACTGCACTTATAATAACGTCTTCTTGAAGCACAACAATACGAGTGGCTGTGTGATTTAAGGTCTTGCTGACACCCCAGCTACAGTTTCATTAATTTGAATATTACCCGGTCTGCAATGTTGTTTTTGTTCAGCTACATCTCTATACAAGAGATAAATGTCGGCGTTTTCTTGTCTTAACATCCTCTTTTGCGCAATATTTGCTCTTCGACAAGCGCTGATCAAAATAAAGCTAAGGCTTCATCTTTAGATGCTCGGATAAGCTTCTTTTATAGGATTATTTAAAATATGTCTTACATGCTTTGCTCTTTGAGGTCTGATCGCATGCGTTTTAGAACGGCAGCAAGATTAAGTTTCCTTTTCTGCGAGCTGCTGTGCTTGATTGCTGAGACTTTGATAGAGCTGCTGCATGTTTTTGCTATTCCTTTTAAGGGGCACAACTATGTGTGGCATAGGTGTTTTTGGAATTTTTATTAAAAAATTTGATCAAAACAAAGAATTTACGTTTGGATTGCTCAAGACTCTGATAAAACTGCTCATGATTCTTGCCTTCTAATTCTTAAACTTTTATACGATAAAAAAAAAAACAACAATGTGGGTTCAAAAAAAGTCCAATTTTACCCAATTATGGTCGTTTCGCATTAATTTGGTAAATCAAAAATCGATTGGTTGTCGGAGCTATAATACATTAACCAATCAGATGTGATATCTTGGTTTTTGAGTAATACTGAAATTCGGAGCTGTTTTGCTTTGGTGCTCTATTGCTATAACTCAAAACTATTTGAGATATCGATTTGAAATTTTTAGTGGGGTGTATACCGAGGATAGATATGTTAAATTACGGCCCTCGCTTGGACCAATCTGATTTTCAATAATTTTTTCAAATTACTGCAAAAAACTATGGCATCTGCTTTTTCAAAACTCGCTTCATAGTTTGAAACAACAATGTTCTTATTTAATTTCATTTTTAAAAAGTCCAAAATGGCTTTTTCTTGGTTTATGTGGCCTTTCTCTTTGCGCCATATTTCGAAAAGCTCGTCGTTTGAAAACACATATACACCTGCAAAGATTGATTTGCGCCGGTTGTGCCCCAAAAGTGCACGTTAAGACTAAGTGCATTTAGTTCACAATTAATGACTCTACGACATACACTTGGACACACAGCTAGCAAATGCTAACATTTTTAAAAGTCTCGCAAAGTTAAAATTTCTTTCCGAGAAATGACCCTTGAGAACCTCTCCTCATTTCACAAAATATTAGTAGAACACGCACAAAAACAAAATATTAGTACAACCAACATATAGTACAAACCTGTATGAGTGTTATCCATTTCAAGTTTTATTCAAAACCTTGCAGTTTCCAAAATAACAATTGCAGAATTGGCTGCAAAAAACATTGCAGTTTTAAAGCACGTGTGTTGTACAGCAACAGCTGACTTTGACAGCTGTTAGGCTTCAACATAGGTTTGATAATTAACATTTTGAGTATGGAGCTTTAAAGCTCGATCATTTCTTGAGACGTTAACATAAAAAAATTCAAATTTGAACAACTTGAGAAAACGACTAAATACCCGATAAATTGATATATTACCCATAGTGCAGTGATTCCGACAAAGAAACGTAAGTTGACGGACTTACGAAATTTACGATAGCTTCTCGTAAAGGTTCAATGTGGATTTCCTCGTTTTCTCGTTTTGAGACAGCAATTTAATAATTGCCACGTCATTTTTTGAAAAAATTAACGAAAATTACACTCAGAAAAGAATCAATCTATAAATAAGATTGACAGTCTCTTTTTCGAAAAGATTGCACCTATTCTCTGTTATGCAAAAATGTAATGCTTCAGTTTCTATGGCATATTGTATGGTTCTTAATTATGTCCCATTTTGCTTAAAACATATAAATTGCTAGGCCGTTAGGGGTTGTTGATCTTATTAAAATCCGTCGCGTTTTTACATTACATGTAGAATCGGTCGTCATGTTCTTTAAAATTTTTGACATATGTACGTTTGCATAGCTGGGAGGGAGAATTGATCATGGCTCAAAACCCCCCTCCCCTTCGCCCTGGAATATATATTTTTATGCAAAATTCTAGACTGAGAAAGAAGCGACCGAAAGAAAATTTTCTCAGACCAAAGTAACTTTCATCGTCTAAAACAAAGAGTTTGCAACGATTTGACAGTTTATTTTTGGTCAGGTGTAATTTGGTGCTCTTTTCTTACTTCTGGCAACAATTTTATTCTTTTTCAGCACTTTACTGATGTGTTGTTGGCTGCACCTCGTTGACTTATGTTGTCTTTGTTGTTAAAAAGTTGTGTTAGCTTTGTGACAGCTTGGCCGGTCATAATGTTTGCTTTCCGACCACTTCCAACTTTCTTTTTATTATTTTTCGCTGAAAAATACTATAAATAGTTCGTTTTGACTTGCCTTCTTGGGTAAAATGGTTTACTGTAAACACTTTACCTTTGTCAGCGTGCATTTCGTAGAATTTTACAAAGCTTTTATGCAAAGCTCAGCTAAGGACGCGCTCTATATCTTGTTTACTGTAACACACGCACACAGTTAGGACAAATTGAGATCTATGTAACGTAAGCATATTTTCCACTCTCTATACAACGTTATGGATACGAAATGATACTGTTTACCCAAAAATCGACTCGAAAACCGGAACAGGGCACATAATGAGCATACATATTTGCAGGTACAGAGTATATTATAGTAAAGAATTAACTGATTTTCTCACTTATTTTTTTCTGAAATTACCCAAAATAGACCAAAATCATAGTTTTTTTTTTCAAATGCAGTCTGCAACAATAACCAATATCTCGAGTTTGAGCAAAAATAAGCTAAATCAATGAGTTACCGAGTTATAAACATTTAAATGAACATTTCGCAGTTGCGTTTCAGAAGCATTCAGCTTGTCAACTTTTTAGTCCACAGAAACACATAGTCCACGAAATGCCTAAAAAACAACCAGCAACACCTCGAAGCAAAGACGTTGTCTCAAAATAACAGTTATTTGCGCACCTTTGAGCAAAGAGTCAGAGATGAGCCGTTCTCAACGGCTCTTGAACATTCCGCTCTTTGCTCAGCGAACAACCAATAATTTTAATTCCCTTTTGCTCTGTTCACTCGCTGACCGAATGGCTGTGAGTGAAAATTTAAAAGTCATTTGCGTTTGTGTGTGTGTATGTGAAAGCGAGGTGTCTGTGTGGGCTTGTGACTCACAATTGCTAGGCAAATCAGATCACTTTGGGTCATTAAAAGGGCTGTATCTTCTAAAGAATTTCTAATTTATTAAAATCTCTCAAATATCCAAGCTATAAAAATATGCAAAAACATCGACAAAAAAAATTTTGCCAAGCAGCAATACATAACTTACTGATATTTTGCAAATCTGAATCGAAAATAAGATAAATTTTAATTATAGTATTGAGAAATTATGTTTTAAGTTTCCTTGCCAAAAGTCAAATTAAAGAAGTTAAGACCGTTCACACCCACCCGCCAGCTATGCGACGCCCGCTGGCAGGTACAGAGACCTTGAAAAAAGACCGTTTAGGCTGAGTTTTAGATTTTTTTGCTCAGCTGCTGACTCTCAATTGCGAGCGCTCAGTCAGACCACTCTCAATAAATGGTTATTGAACGAGCAAAACAAAAAGAACTCAACTGAGAATAGTCAACTGAAAACATAAACAAAGAGAATCGAAGTGTTCTGCTCAGAGCGAGAGCAAGCGTACATGAGTTTTTTCGGTTTTGTTATTGAGCAGACCGCAAAGGGAAAAACGATCAATTGTTATTTACTAGCTCTGCAAAAAACATAAACTTTTCTTTGTCTAATGAAATTTACATACCTTCAATTAATAATTAGCTGTTATTATTGTTACAAAGAGCACGTGTTCCGGCGGCAACAAAGCAATGAAATAAAAGCAATAAACTTTTTTTTTATTCTAACATTTTTTTTTGACTTTTTTGCCAAAATTTTGTCTTTTCCGGCAGTGTGCAATGGACACACGGACGGACAGACGTACGGACGGACGGCAAGATGGACACGGTTAAAGCAACTCAGCGCGTTTTGCTGATTAAGAATATATATACTTTATGGAGATGCTTTCTTCTATGTGTTATTAATATCTGGACAATGTTAATATACCCTCTGCAAGGGTTAGAAGTTTTCTTTTTGGAGTAATGCTTAAGCTTTTAGGCTGACGCTGCTAAAATTAGTAAAAAAGCTTAAAGCTTTCGTCCCAACTGAGCTGCTTTCCCTCAAAATTTGAATATCAGCAATGAAAAGGCGTCTAGTCGTTTGCAATGTAACGATATTGATTTCAATATTTTTGCAATTAAACCAGCAGTTTTAGCAATTTTTAAAGAATATCAATTCAATACGCAAATATAACAGGCTTCCTCCTTAATGACAGCAGTGCAACCAAATGGATTTTGAAACGTGTAATTAGATCAAGTATGCGACGTGTTTGATTGAACGATTGAGCAAATTGCATTGAAATTTCAATGGAATTATGTGGAAGCCATTTTGGCGGCGGTGGATGATTATGATGATGATGAAGATGCCTGGTTTGGGCGTTGCTAATCAAAGGTGAGGTGTGTGGGCTGAGGGGCTGTGCGTGCAGCTAATTGGCTTCCCCTTTTGAAAATTAATGCAATGCTAATTATGGGCTAATATGAACACAAATAAACGCACTCATAATAACGCTTCAGCAGCAGCCACATCAATTCGAATTGCATAATGCACATTTGATTTTAAATTTTTGTCACGTTTTTTTGTTTTGATTTCTGGTTGCTGCCCTTAATTATATTTGTTTGTTCTAAACATTAATTAAATGTAAATTTTTGTTCAAAGTCCAATGACCTCGTTAAAAACTTTCTAAACAACTTTCGAACAAAAGAAAGGCATTTTAAATGGGCCCTAAAAGTGCCAACTCAATGGACCCCAAGCAAAGCATTTTTCACTTGGACTTTGGCCACAAAACAAAACAGACTGGACACCATCCCACAGACTCACCCACACACACACATAAGCTTTGGTGTGGGTAGAGAGGGTGGCGGCAAGTTGCATTTCAAATACACAGAGGACGTGCTCAGATAAATTTTTGTGCCAAAAGACGGCGACGCTGCACAAAAGTTGCAAGACATTGCAACCAAGCAGACCACCGAGCAGACGCTATTCTCTCATTCTTTTGACTTTGAAACTTATGCGCCAGCCGTTAAGCTCAGCTCATGTGCGTGTGCCATGTGTGTGTGTGTGTGTGTGTGCGAAAGCAGCACAATCGCATAAGCTAACGGATGAAGAAGTTGTAAAATAAGCTGCAGCGAATTTCATACACACACATACATAAAATTCCCATAAATATTCTTGCCCGACAAAAAGAAAAAAATGAACAAGAAACCAAATACAGAATGTAGAATAACTGCTGCTGCGGATGCTGCTGCTGCTGCTGTTAGTGTTGGTGGCAGAATGCAATTTTTGAGTACCGCCTGCAAGTATGCTGCAGTTTTTTATAAAAGCTTTTTACCAGGAAATTGTGAAGTTTTTTTCTTAAAATACTTCTAACAGCAAAGAAAATGAGATTTTTTTATTGATAGCATAACGGCACTTACAAGTGACCATCTGGCCATCTTTTGTTGCAACTTTACAAGATCGTTTTGCATAAATTTGGCTAAATTTTGCTTACATATTTGAAATAATGCAGAAGAAAGAAAGGGAAAAAAGAAATTGTTCATGATATCATGGTATAAAACAGTGGCGTAAATACAAGACTAAGAAATAAGCAACCTGATGAAAATTTTCTAAGACTCCCCCCTTGGAAAAATCCTACCTATCCACTGGTAAAACACAATATTTGCAAGTAAAGAAACAGTGGTTTCGGTTTGTTTTACTTTAGGCATTCATTATGTGACATTTTTGTGCCCTTTTTAATATAATTTTAAGATTTTAAGTGCCCCTTAAAGCATCTTTCTTACGCATTATTAAGTATACGCACCGGTAACTGTTTTTCTTTTGAAGGGGTATTGTTAATTAAATCTCTTCTTATATTCAAACAATGCTAAAACGCCTCCTGAATGTCGCATAGCTCTTCAGTATACATCCACATTCAACCTAAAACGTACTTACAGGCTTTTATGTCACAGAAGAGAACACAAGTCGCTTTTTGTGGTGACTCTGATAGAACACTGTCTTATTGTCAGATTACGCGTCACGCCAACGAAAAAAAAATCCAGAACTTTGTACTTGAATTAAGTACAAACGGTGTCAATAGTACGGTAAGTACACAAATACTTGATACAAGTACAAAATTTTTATATCAAGAAAGAACATACTTTTAGGTTGTAATGGCTTTACAGCGATGATAACTTCAAAGTATTCTTTCTTTAAGTCCAGCAAATTCTAAGTCATCCACAATACATTACAACGGTGCTGAAAAATCATTCAAGGGATGATCATTTTTCAAATCCTTTGGATGATTTTTCAGTTCCATTGGATGATAAAAGGATATTAAAGACATATCCAGTACAAATGGATACGGGAAATCATCCAATGCACATTTTTGCGTATCCTTTTTATACCCTTGCAGAGGGTATTATAAAATTGTGCGGATGTTTGTAACGCATTGAAGGAAGCATCTCCGACCATATAAAGTATATATTCTTGATCAGCAAGGCGAGCTGAGTTCATTTAGCCCTGTCCGTCTGTCTTTTTCTATGTTATCTCCTCCGTCAGTTTTAAAGTTATCCTCACCAAACTTTTCACGAAGTTTTTTGGTACAAATACGCTGCACATTTGTCGGAACCGGCCGGATGGGCCGGCCGGATATAGCTGTCATAGGAACGATCGGTCGAAAAACTAGTCTTAGCGAAAAATTGTTTTTGTTTTTAATGGAAACTCCTCCAAAGTACGTATTTCCTAGTTTACTATCCTTTCCCATGATTTCACTAAGTTTGGTCGAAATCGGATGACTATTGCATATATCTGCCATTGGAACGATCAGTCCAAAAACTAGTTCTAGTGAGAAAAACTTTTTGTTTTTTTTAATGAAAACGTCCTTATCATTGGCATACACTTTTTTTATATACTTTTACACAATTCTTCAAAGTTTGGTCGAAATCGGATGACTATAGCATATAGCTGCAGTACGATTGATCGGTCGAAAAAGAAGTTCTAGTGAGAGAAACTTTTTTGTTTTAATTGGGATCGCCTCCAAATTTCGTAACGAACAGTTTATTATGCTTTTTCATGGTTGCAGCAAGTTTGGTCGAAATCGGACATCTATATAGTATAGATCCCATAGAAAAGTAAGGTCCAAAAAGTAGTCTTAGTTAGAAAAACATTTTTGCTTTCAATGTTTTCAAGGGTATATAAAACTCCGGCCGAGCCGAAGTTAACTTTCCCCTATTTTTTTTTTTTTTAATGACCAGCCTACTTTACTGTTTTTAGGAAACGAAAACATATTAGAGTCTCTACCACCCATTGCATACTTTGGGGCACCAGAAATAAATAGGATATTTTTGGATTCTTACACAAGACAAAATAGTTTTTCTCTCTAGAACTTGTTGTTCGACTTAAATGCGTTACAAACTTTCGAACAATTTTATAATACCCCTCAAGGGTTTAAAAATGAAACCAGTATTGAGAGCGGTCACTCTCCCGATTTTGATGTCACGAGCACAAGCACTACAACAAGCTATTTACTCTGGAAATCCTTCTCATAATCAACATACCAGCAAACATTAGGCTTAAATATAAAACGGACACAGAGAACTGCGCACACATGTATAGACATTTACTTGACCAACACAAACATTAGAATAAGTTAGTTTCATTTCAAACTCCGTGCTGAGCACTTCCTTTCCCGTTCATTTTATTTTTTTAAAAAAATAGAAATTTTATACTTGGATCCAAGAATTTTCGTACTCAATAATTCGTGGGTGCCATTCTTGATCCAAATCGGGTAAAAATTTCTTGTGTAGAAGGGGGGGGGGGGGGGCGTTTAGGGTGAGGGGGTTGGTACCAACCACACCAACTCCATTTAATGTGAATTATTTTTAATTTTTTTATTTAATTTTTTACTGCGACTCGAACTCGGGACCTCGAAAGACTTCACTCACAACCGCACCACATGTAGGATGCCTTGAGCATCGTCCAAATTTATATTATAAACTGACGGGAAGCGCTCTTTACTCAATTGTTTCCCCACACACTCCTCTGTGGGCTCATCGCTATTCTCTCAAATATGCTTGCTCTCCTCTCTCAGTTTCTTTTCCTCACCCTCCTCGCCTTAAAACACCAAACAGAACGAATTTAGCTCGATTTCAAGCGCGAATTTCCTAAAAATTGAAGAATGAATACTTTTTTTTCAAAAGCTTTCGTACTTAATTAATTCGTTCTACTTTCTTCTGTGTGTAGTTATTTTAAATGTTTGACAAATTGTTTAATGGGAAATTCCGTTTTATTGTTGTTTGTTATTCCCCCGAAGACGGACCCCTACTCGACACTTTGGACAAAAAAGTATTTCATACTAAAGCTATAGTTTTGCGACAAATCGTTCCTTTGACAGCTATACGCTATAGACTTCCGATCAGGCCGTTTCCAACAAATGTACAGCGTATTTGTACTAAAAGACTTTGTGCAAAGATTCATTAAGATAGCTTTCAAACTGACGGTGGAGATAGAATAGAAATAGACGGACAGACAGATGGTCAGGGCTGAATCAACTCAGTTCGGCATGCTGATCAAGAATATATATACTTTATGTGGTCAGAAATGCTTCCTCCTATGCGTTACACACAACTGGACGCAAGGGTATTTAAAATTCTTTTTCACGCCGTGAGCCCTTGACTTATCGCTTGCAGCCAAAGCAACCTAACCTAACCTACAATTATTAAAGTAATACTCGATCAAACGATTAGTTTTAAGTGTCAAGAGCTTGCAACTTGCTTGTAGGTTATGATTATTTTGTAAATTGGTAGAGTTGTACGAATGTTATAGTGGTTAGGGGAAAAGAAAAAAAAATCTTACTCCTTAAAAAATCGTGAGAAACGCCTGAGAAAATCGATAAGCTGTTAGATCGGTGTGCTCCCCTGAGTGTTCCGAAGACTTTTACATTCGTGAGAATCCCATAACATGTTATATCCTAAATATTCATATCAAACTAGTTGATGATATGAACAGGACCGATTTCTTAATTGGTTTTAGGCTACATTTAGCATTTTCTTCGCTTGGTTTAGGGGCACAAATTAGTGGCTCTGTACCAACGAAAGTCTTGAAGGAAAGGGTTCCTTAGGTATTCCTTGCAGATACTTTGTATTAGAGCAAACTCTACGGGTACTTAAAGCGGGAATAGTACCCACCATAAAGGCACAACAGCTTTATTTAGGTGTTATGAATCTGGGTAGAATTTCATATATGATTATTAAAAAGAGTATTCGGAAAAAGTCAACCCACCGTCTGAAAAGGGTTTAGATCCGTAGGCTCGCTCTAAATATAACAAAAGAAAATATATCAACTCAATTTTGAAAGATTATTTTAATAATTAATATGTATAGCTAGTTGAACTAACTGAGACGTGCTTTGTTTTAGAAATGTAAATAAGTCCTGCCAATTTAAGGAATTGTAAAAACCGCATAAAAACCAAGACCAAACATTGCTTTACTTCCTCCCTCTCTCTCTCTCTCAAATGACCCAAACATTTTTATAACTTAATTAAACACTGATTTCCCCCTCACAGTTTATGGACATTTTCACAGCGGAAACAACAAGAAGAAACCAAAAACGACAGTGGCACGTCCTCTCATTTTGGGTTTGGAGGACACCGAAAATGAAGTTCTATTCGATTTGTTTTATTGTCCATTCGCTTGTGGTGGCTCGGTGGGTCTGTGTGGTCAGCTGCCAACTGCCAACTGGGCACATGGGAGTGGTATTAGTAATATGTGCTGTGTCGGCAGAAAAATGTTGGCTGCAAAATTAAAGCCTGTAGGTGTCAATGACTGTACAAAACTAATCAGTTTAATGGCTTTCAGCAAACCAAATAAAGTCATTAAAATGCAATTAAAAATTTCGGCAGGCGTCTTTGTTTCAAGTTATTAAGTATTATTATGTGTTCTTAGGAAATTCTTAGCTTAATTTAATTAATTTTTAGCCCACGAGAGCAAGAGAAAGTGCTGTGGTTGTTGTTAATGTCGGATACTTGTTTCTGACTTAAAGTAATGAGCTTGTACTTGGATGTTGGACGAAGCTTAAGAAGCTACTTGAATTTTGGGGGCAGCTATAAAATGATAAGTGGTTAGGGTGGTAGAAGCAACTTGTGAAATAGATAAACATTCACTTTATTTCTAGACAATTGTAAAGTTGTTTCGTTATAATTAAACGATATAATAAAGATAAATCCTAAATTTACTTGAATTGTTTTCAAAACCTTTTAAAACATTTTATTTAGTATAATTTTTAGTGTGGAGTTTATCTGCTGCTGTTAATTGACATTCAGCAGCTTAAGTTGAGCTCTTTCATATTGGCTTTAAAAGCAGCTTTTCAGCCGGATTCTTCTCCATTTGACTGTGCAGGTGCAAGCGTGCATGTAAATTAAAGTAAGTTGATATCTTGATTAAATAAATGCATTTATATTCCATTGGCCTTTTAATCAATGAAGCGTTTAATGTATTGGCATCTTTTGTGGGCGCCGCACTATCATCAATATTGAAAAGTGGAGTTGTTATTCTTTGTTTGGTGGCAGCAGCAGCAGCAGCAGACTTGCAACGCAGAGTCAAGTGCACATTCTGAATGGCAATATGCCGGAAACCTGAAAGCCAAAATGAAAAAAAAGGGAAAATCGAAAGGCAAACATTTCACTGAGAAGGAAGCGAAGTGAGTGTAAGGGAATGCTCTATCAGGGCAGAGAGTTAAGTCATTATATCAAATTGTTTAATATAACCCCATAAATAACTAACTTTGGGTTTTCGAAAGACTACCCCAAGGAGGTAAGCAGTTTGTATACTCTTAAGAAATAAGAAAGATAGTCGGTCAAGCCCGACTATAACATACTCTGTATCTGTGAAGTGCTGCCCATCGCCGTTGCGAACGGTGCTGCCCATGATTGTTTGTTTTCCTTAGAACTCGAATATCGTTCATCCGATCTTTAAAATTCCTTCAGCGGATCGATGAAGCATACCGAATACTAAATATGTCCAGAAGGTTCGACCGATCGTTCTTACCGGCATCGATATCTATATATCCGATCCGGTGAGTGGAAAATAAGATTTGAAGCTGATGGAGGAGATAGCATAGAAACAGACGGACAGACGGACAGGGCTAAATCAACGCAGCTCGTCGTGCTGATTAAGAATTTATATATGTGGGATCCCGAGAATTAACAGAGCCATTTAGGACAACTCGCAGTGGCAGTCCGTTTTAGCTCTCTATTATTTTACTCCGGCAGTTGTGCAAGTTGCCAGCACCGCGACATTATGTGTATGCTGCAAGTATGGCGATATAGTGATTCTGCTGCAAGGCCGGTGCGTTTTTAAATTCACGAAATCTGGTGCAAAGCGGTTACGCAGGCAGAAGAGCTGGTGCGTAGGAAGGGGTTGATTTTCTGAAGCGTAAGTTTGAGTGAAACGGCGCTATCAGAAAACTGGTGTAAAGCGGTTACGCAGGCGAGATGGCTGGTGCGTTGTTGTTGTTGTTGTAATCTGGATTCGCTTAGCAGTGTTGTGAAGAGCGGAAAGTCGGCACAAGGCTGGTGTTGATCTGTTTTTTGAATAACGACGGACTTCTAGTTGCAGCTGCGCTGTTATTTGGAGCAACGGGCATTTGTGTTGGCGTCGGCAAGTGGTGGATCTTGTGCGTCGCATTCACATTTTTGGGCAACTACTCAAGAAGAAGAGCGTGATCACAGGTGGTGAGAAGAAGCTGATTGGGGCTGAATATAAGTTGACTGGAGCTGATTGGACTGGAGTTATTTGGCGATGTTAGGTCTATGTGCATCAACACTACTCCTTAACATTTTATCTAACCAAATAAGTTAAGTTAAACTTTAAAATCTAACAATATTAGCTGAATTTTATTCAATTTGTCGTGATAATATTGCTCACAATATTGCTCCATCTCAATGGAGAGAAACGAAATCTTAGGTCTTCGTGTGGAAGAGTTAAAGGGGAAGCTGGAAGAGTTGCGATCAGAGAACTGCAACGAGCCATCACGAATACACTCGCTCATCCGTGCTTCAAATGCGATGCAAGTAAACTAAGCGCTAAAGGCTTGTTGAACTTGTTCAAACGGCACACACAAAACAAAACTCGCAAAAAAGTTCGAGTATAGGCGAATCATTGCATTTCAAAACTCAGTGTTTTCCGTACATACACTCCATTTGATTCAAGGCTTCGGACGCGAGTCGTAAAGAGTAAAGTTCATTCGGTACAAATACTCGCGAAATACTCTTAGCTTCGGACGCGAGTAACCGAGATTACCGTTGCCGAAGTCAAAGATCTGCCGTGTGTTGTTATGGTCAAAGCTTGTACACACCATGATACAATTATACAAGGTAGTCCACTCGGCTGCCGAAGTCGTTCGGTTTGTGGTCCCTTATTTTCAGTGCGTGCCTGCTTGTCGAACCGAAAGGTTGTGTGCGGACGGTTTTTTTTCAGAGCTTTAACCCTTAAGTGCCAAGCAGAAAAATGTTTTTTGCAGTTGTTGTCGCTGGCACGTGCTAGGCGTAAAGTTTGTGCATATACCAAAATGTATTGTGAAGAGAACTTTATGGGAGCAGTGTCTGGGCTGTAGCCTTCTTGAGACCTCCACATTCCTCGACATTCACATACGTAGATGAGGTGCCGCATGGAGGACTCATGAAACCTTCATAGACATTTAAAACAAAACAAAACAATTAGAATTAATATTTTTACATATTTTAAAAGATACATAAAAAATAACAAAAAAATGTAAAACAGACATTGTTTATCGCCGCTGAGCAGGTCGATATCAGTGTAGATATAAAAAATTTTATTTTAAGATACGTATATTCTTTAGAATTAAGAGCTTAAACAAAAGAATGGCTGTTAAACAACAAAAACAAAGAATAATGTCAAGTTCAAAATTAATAAAAACAAAATTATAAACACTACAGCTCTTGTCATAACTAAGGAATCTTTTAGCCCCATGCACCGTGCGACGGGTTAATCGACGCACTGTATAGCACGTTTCACTCACTATTCAACGCTCTTTCACTCGCACTTCATATTAAGGGACTAGATTGATTTTGCCGAGTTGGACTACCTGGTATAATTGTATCATGGTTGAATTGTTTTTGTTCACACTAACTTATCATTTCTACGCCAGAAACAACAACTTGTGAGAGCAAAAGAGATAGCATGATA
Source organism: Lordiphosa collinella (assembly GCA_018904265.1). Taxonomy (NCBI): domain Eukaryota; kingdom Metazoa; phylum Arthropoda; class Insecta; order Diptera; family Drosophilidae; genus Lordiphosa; species Lordiphosa collinella. The sequence continues at coordinate 56,503 of JAEIFV010000757.1, forward strand.
GCCTACATTTTGCATTCCTTTGAGTAAAAAGACGGAAGATTTACCGATTGATTACCGATTGCGTAATAAATTTGGTGCTTCAAATTCGCACACAACCTTCCACATCAACAATCAAGCATGCACTGAACGTTAACGGATCCATAAACGATCGACTTGGCAGCCGACGAGACCACCTCATACTTGTTGCTTCATGAACACGAGTGTGTTAGTATGTTACTTGCCTTAAGCTCTCTGTCAACAAGGCGAGTAAGAGAGAGTAAGAGTAAATTTTGATGGGAGTGCGAGTAAGTCAGAGTGCAGACGAACTTGTTCATATTTTTACTCGTGCAAAGCAAACAGCTTACTCGTTCTGACTTAAATTGCTTTCGATCATTTCGAGTGTGTCGAACCAAGGCAGCAAGCCCAAGCAAGACAAGTAAATGCACGAGTTTGATCGAACATTAGAGGCTTGTTGCAGGTCTCTGGTTGCGATTGGCTACTACGCGTCGCAAAACTGAGTTGCTAGACTTCTGACAAATTATTATAGACCTGAAGAAGACGAAACTGACTTAGAAGATATAGATGGTTCAACTCATACAGCCCCTCCGATACCAGGGCCTGAACGAGTTCGATCATGGTTTACGCTTAAAGATTAAAGATGTACAAGGCAGCGTTTCTAAGTTTGATGGGTCTCACTCGATTGATATTGAACAATGGATTTGTGAATTGGAAGACTGCGCGATCACAGTTCAGTGGAGTGACTTGCAGTTGTTTGTGTATGCGAAACAGTTGCTAGAAGGGGCAGCGAAGTCTTACATTCGTAGTCAGAGAGGTAAAAATGGCTTACGCAAACATTTGTTGAAAGGTCGGTTATTACAGGGTGATCCAGAGTTGAAAAAACTGATTAAAGATAGTGTGATAGAAGTTGAAAGTGAAAAGGTGCGTGAAAGCGCTGGTGAATCTGACGAAAGAGGCAAAATAGATAGTGGGTTTGGTTTAAGCGACAGCGTTTCCAAAAACTGTACACAGCATGGCACAGGGTTAAAGTGGGAAGAAAATCACCAGGGGTCTTACAGGGTAGGGAAAGTGAAAAAACGTGACAAGTACAAAATTGACAATGTGGAAGAATTACATAGACCTCGTAAAATCAAAACCAGGTTAGAAGTTGTAAAGGCATGGGATACCTTCAGGTCGAAGGACACGTCAGGGCGGCCGAACTCCAATTTGTAATTGCAAATCAAAGCAATACAAACAGCTGATATTTGTTTACTTTAAGGTAACTTTGACCATTCGCGAGTAACCGTGATAAACATTCGTCAGTGGAACAAGAAATAATCACTTTTTGAGAATGGATTCCAGAATGTGCCAGTGGAACAAGGGTATTACTCAGAAAAGAAACTGTGACCAAATAGTGACCAAACAGTGACAAAAAAAGTGACTGAAATAGTCCGAGTTTTAGAATGTACGAATTCCGGTCAAATTGTTTCGGTCAGAAGAAAATGAAAAATATGCCGGTTTCCCAAAATAATCGAACGATCGGGAGCAGCTCCGCACAACTTGGGAACAATGCAACGACTTTGCCAGTGATCCATTACTTAATATATACATATTAGAAAAAATCGTAAAACTATTTGCTAACACTCGTTTAAAGCTAAGAAATAGTTTGATACGATGATTTCACAGTACAAAATCAAGGTAGAATGCCTTCAGAAAACGTAAATAAATGGTAAAAATGCGAATTTTCAGACACAATTTCTTTGGCCTAAATGGTAAATATCAAAAAATGTTGACCACTATCTATTTTTAAAACTTTCGATGGGCACCATCGAAGTTTTAAGCATGCTTTTGTTTATAGAAAAGTAAAGTAAAGCCATTTTGCCTATTCAGTATATTTCGACAATGCTTTAAATGAAAACTTGTTAATTCCAAAGAGATAGTTTTAGTAAAAATCGTTTGTCTTTGGGGAATATTCGTCAGAGTATGCTTGAGTTGATAAATATTAGCGACTTTGCAGTACCTGAAAATGTAAAGTGAAACTCCTAGTTTTAATATTTTATTATCTTTTTATAGTGCAACAATAATTCGTTAGTTCTACAAATTTCTTATCATTTGAAGCATTTGGCATGTTTTCTACAGCTCTTTTTTTTTTGGCTCCATTTTCTATTATTGTTTTCTTTATTTGTATTACAGTACGTGTTTGCACCTAAGGCACTTTGTACCCAGCAGTCGGGTTGGTTGATGTTTACATATTGTATGCCATTTTGGAGCAGCTGCGTTAAAAAGAAAAAGGAGCACAAATAAAACTTGGCAACATAAAGTGGATATTTTTATTATTATATACAGAAAACCAAGAGCACTCGTCTAGCACCATCAAGTCTGCCTACCAAATCAAGAGTCAATTTTCATTAAAATAATGACACAGTTTGCCCAGAAATTGGTTACTGTGTCCCATACTCTGTACCCATTTGTGTGTGTGTGGTTAACCGCGGAGCTTTGCTTATCATCAGAAAGCTGCACATATGCCATCATGTCCTGCGGCTGGGCACCCCAGACCCCATTTCGTTACCCATTTCTCTCTATTACAGCCTGTGACTGCTTATGTATGCGTGTAATTGAGTTTTGTGTGTGATTGTTGTAATCAGCATGGACGGGGCAAACTCTTTTTTTTTGGGCTTTTTTTTTAGAGATGGTCGAAATTGGATACAATGTAATTAATGGTTATTTACATGGTGATTGGGTTAAATTTGATAGAGTGAAGAACTTCAGATTCCAAAAAATCTGCTTTAATTCCGTGTTTTTTGTCGGATCTTGTTCATATCATATGTATTGGTATGTAAATTCTGTGTTCGAGTTTTCGCTGGTGAAAGTACAACGATTGTCAGTTTCTCACGTCCTCATCTCTGTAATCTGACAGCTAGGTAAAAATATATACAAACATTTTTGTTGACAATTTCCTTTAGATGTCCTCTAACCACCATGATATTTGATGATATTTTTCGTTCTCTCTGCCTATTCCAACACGTTGAATGTTGCCGATGCATTGAGGCGTTCACTGGACATTGAATAATTTATTTTGGTGGTCAACAGCAGCAGGCAAGCAGGTCAGAGCTTGGCGAGGACATTGAATGGTGTCTGGTTTAGTTGGGAAAAGGACAGTCAGTCAATGGTAGTTTATCGCGTTGGCCATTGTCGTTGATCCTGGTGGTTGTGCACCCAACATGTGAGTTATTAAATAGATTACAGTTTCGGGTTGGCGAATGTGCATAAACATTCTGTGTCGTCCATGGACAGATGTTGAAATTCCTCTCCAACAATGGCGATGCCGTGCCCCGGCTATCAACTCCATCAACATGCATGACGAATTCATGCAACTGAGAGCAACTGTGGCAGTTGTGTCAACTTTCTGGCCCCCTTGGAGTTATTTATGCCATAAAACTGCAACTTTTTAGTGTAGATGTTGCACATAAAACCCGCCGAAAGCAACACTTTGCCACGCACAGTTGCACCTTAGAGATTTAACAATAAAAATAAGAATAATAAATCCCCTTTATACAGTTTCTTAATACTGTTGGTTGATATTTTCCCATTGAGCCGGAAATGTGCAAAGAAATGCAATCGATTGCACACGCCAAGTTACTGAAGCCACTAAGCTGACCCAGTGCATCCGGTTTCAATAAAGGACACAACAAAGCACAAAAAGAACTTGTCGGCTTAACGACTTGCGTTATGATATGGTCAGTGACTGCAATGACTGGGAAATTGATAATCCAATGATGCAATTGATGGATGAGAATCATTAAGGGTAGACATTGCAATTAATGCATGAACATTGCGATGATGTATGAGTTATGATTGTATAATGGATGCCCAGTAAGTTCTAGAATATTCTTCTTAAACTTTAGCAGGACAAGAATATCAAATAATCAACAACTTAGATGTTTATTTTCAGATAATCATTTTTTCTTCCAAGATTTTAAGGATTGAGGGTTAAAGTACAGTTTCACCTACTAACTACTAAAATACTTCAATTTAATAATCAAATGTTTGTTATTTATATGTTGAACTTCTTTATCTCCGAACCGGAATCATATAACATAAAGAATCGAGAGCAAGCAGCCAAGAGAGCGACACGAAGTGGCTGTAGTTCAGCGATGTTCAAGAAAAGCGAGGCCAAAATGTGAGAGTGTATTGGTGTGCGTGCGACTTCGGCATGCGCTCGGCTCGTGTGCGTGTAAAGAGACGATTGCGCTCGGCCCTGGGGGCTATGGAGGAACATCACTGCTGTAGTTATTAAACTTCGGTGAGCTATAAGGGTAGATGGCGATGAGAGAGTTAGTCGGTGCCGAAATCTCGTAAGCTACACACAACTTGCTAAGAACAAACTTATTAAAGTTTAAGGACACACACACACCTATGTACATTGTTTAAGACTATGTTATAAGTCACCCACATTTAATTAATAAACAATCATCATTATTATATCTAAACATAAACAAAGTACTCTCTGGACTTATTTCCAACACGGCAGAAAACCAGGGGGTACATTTGATTTCTATTTTTAACTTATATTACTTACTCAGCCTGAATCATGTATAAAAGTGAGGTGAATTTAAGCGATGTTCAAGAAGAGCGAGGCCAAAGAGTGAGAGTGTATTGGTGTGCGATATTAAAGCGACACAGCAGAGCTGCTGGGCAGCGAATGAAGGCAAAGAGAGCTCAGCTTACGCTCATATGCCCGACATCGGCATGCGCTCGGCTCGTGTGCGTGTAAATAGCCGATTGCGCTCGGCCCCTAGGGGCTATGGAGGAACATCGATGATTTAAATGGTTGGTCGACTTTACTCTTGAAGAAAACTGTTTTCTAACAGGTTCTAATTAATCTTTATATTTCTGGTTCGAAGGAGACCAGATACAAAATCCATATTCTAAAGCATAGATATTCGTTCGAGGGGATAACCATCGATGAGGGGATAAGGTTTGGTACGACAAAAAGTAATTAACTTTAATTGAAACTCTGAACCTTTAGTTCATGTTATATCTTAAAACGACTGCCTACGATTTTGACTGTTATATAATGTAGATACGGTCTCTTACTGATTTAATCAAATATCAAATTGGAACTTTAATATCATTTCAATAATATCAATATTTTCATATCAAAGAGATACTATTTAATATCAATATGATCCTGTGGTATTAAATTGATACTAAAAATGTTATATTGATACCAAAACCAAATTCATATGTAAAAACTACATGAAAATTTAGTTTTCCTACAGGTTTGACATGGATTTTTCACCCATTACGCTTATGTAGCTTTTCTACACGCCACTTTTAAGGCCCACTACTATTTACAAAAGGGAGTGTGGGGAGGAATGGGAGGAAGTGGCACAAAGTGGGCACGGTCTTTCTCCTGAATAACGTATAACTTAGATTTAAAGCCCATGCAGAGGGTGTTCTTCAATTGTATGAAAGTTTGTAACGCATAGAAGGAATCATCTCCGACCACATAATGTATATTAAGTCTTGATCAGCATGACTAAATGAGTTGATTTAGCTCTGTCCGTCTGTCCGTCCGTCTGTCCGTTTGTATCTATGCTACCTCATCCGGCAGTTTTAAAGCTATTCTTACCAAACTTTACACGAAGTCTTTTGGTACAAATACGCAGCACATTTGTCGGAACCGGCCGGATCCGATGACTATAGCATATAGCTGTCATAGGAACGATCGGTCGAAAAACTAGTTTTAGTGAGAAAAACTTTTTGTTTTCAATTGAAACGCCTCCAAACTTCGTATTTCTTAGTTTACTACGATTTTCCATGATTTCATCAAATTTGGTCGAAATCGGACATCTATATAGTATAGCTGTCATAGAAAAGTATAGTCTGAAAAGTAGTCTAAGTTAGAAAAACTTTTTTGTTTGCAATGGAAATGTCTTATAGCATATAGCTCCCATAGGGAACGATCGGTCGAAAAACTAGTTCTTGAGAGAAAAACTTTTTTTGTTTTTAATGAAAACGTCCCTTACGATGGCATATAGTTATTTTATTTACTTTTACACGTTTCTACAAAGTTTTGTCAGAATCGGATGATTATGGCATATAGCTGCAGTATGAATGTTCGGTCGGAAAAGAAGTTCTAGTGAAAAAAACCTTTTTGTTTGAATTGGGATCGCCTCCGAATTTCGTTATTAACAATTTGTAATGCTTTTCAATAAAATCGGACTTCTATATAGTATAGCTAGAAAAGTAAGGAACGAAAAGTTGTCTTATTTAGAAAAGCAAACTGCAAGAGTATACAAACTTTCACACAATTCTACAAAGTTTTGTCAAAATCGAATGACTATTGCGTATAGCTGTCATAGCTTTCCCCTATTTTGTCTTATCAAGTTTAAGTACCAATTCAGTTATCAGCAAACTGCCATTAAAACTTAAACATAAACATTTAAAAACTGATTTATTTTCTTCTGTATTCTTACAACACGTATTGTATGACTATGGGAAACTTTGTACTCTCATATTTCAACGCGGATGTTATTCAAATACAGAAGTCACTGTGATTGACATAGCAGTCCGCCCTTCTGATTTAGTACTACCCCAATTATGTTGGCATGATTGTGCAATTTGTCCCAGCTTGCGAACCTTCCTTAGTAATGGAGCTGGCTTTGTTTCGATCATCTTGGATAGCACAGAAACAGCGTGGCATACCTCCTCCCTAAAAAGTTATATTTGTTATTTACAAATCTGTGTAGAGAACTATATGTAGTACATATGTTCGCTTCTCACCTTGAAATTATAGAGCTAGTGCTCCATATTGAAACACATTAGTCTTCAACACGTCGTCTGGGCAAGCGCCTACTAGTCTGCCAGCTCAGCAGGCATCGTTTCACATATGAGCATGACATTTCGAATATTCGAACTTTCATAAAATTGTGTATGTTACAAATCGATACTTTTGCGTATCAAATTAATAACCAAAAAATCAATTTGATACTCTCTAGGATTATATTGATACTAAAAAAACGTTACTGGTGTTAGTTTCATTTTGAGACAACGTGTATCAAATTGATATTGATACCATTTGTTTTTGGTGTAGCGAAGGGTTACCTTGTGTAAGTTTTTTTCATTAGATGACTCGAGGCGGGATCGAACCCACGACCTCTTGCTCAGCAGGCGCACAAACTATCCGCTGCACTACACCCGGCAACGATTATTAGCATAAGTGAATGAAAAATTTATTTGTGGCGATACATCAATGCCTGTAATTTACTTTTTAAAGATTATTTCAAGAAATTGTTGCCCGTGGCTACGCCTTATCGTGAGATAAATTGCTCACCAAACTCGCATCTCCTTTGGTCCATGGTTTCGCACCGTCTTGGCACCGTCTTGTTGAAACCAAATGTCAAACAAGTCCAGTTAGGTCAAAAAGTCGGTAATCAGCGCTCGGTACTTTGCTCCATTGACTGCAGCTTGGCGATTTTCATTATTTTCGAAAAAGTACGGTCACATGATGCCATCGGCCCACAAACTAAGCCAATCAGAGAATTCTTCAGGGTGCATTGACAGCCCTTGAATTGGCTCTGCCTGATCTTAAGACCAAATTCGGCAATTCTGCGTGCCTATTGATCCAAAAATGAGCTTCGTCGCTGAAGACATTTTTTCGATAATCATATTTCTCACAGAGCACGAATTATGATAAGAAAACTCAATGATTTGCAAGCGCTGTTTGGTAGTCTATTCATGGTGGAATGGCAAACCTTTCTCAGCATTTTTGGCGTTGCTACATGTTACGTATCACGCGTGAGGTGTCACTGCAACGCAAATACCATAAAAATCACCTTTTATAAATAGCATGTATCAGAATAATCCATTCTGACCTTGTTCTATCTTTATCAAGTGCATTTATGTTTAATGATTTTTTAATTTTGTCCAACTAAAAGTTCTCATAACAATTGCATGAATTTTATTAGCCCACACACACGCTGGGGGCCAAAACTTTTACTTTTTCTCCATATTCATAATGGCTGCAAAGTTTAAGTCAATTAGAAAATTTCCTTTTGGCCAACTTTTCAACTTTTGGTTTTAATTTTCAACACTTTCTTTTGTTAAACTACTCGGACAATCTGTTATTTATTCATTGAATTTTGTGCTTCAATTAAAAAGCCATTAGAACACAGACGTGGCGAAGTGGTTGTCGGGGGCAACGGAAAGTACAAACAAAATTGTAAACAGAACTCACCTACAATCCATTTTGTTATCCTTTGACTGTCAAAAGCACAACAAAAACAACAACAACAAAAAGGGCAATTTGCATGTAAGGGCCTTGTACTTGCTTTGACCTTTTCCCCAGGCCTTTATATACAAACAAATATATAAGTGTATGTATATACTTGTATTTAAGGCCAAAGCTTAAGGCTTTGTTTGCTGTCAGAGAAGTGACCAGACGGATGGGTCAACATGTTGTTATTTATATTTAATTTTTTTTTGGGCAGCTACAAATTGAGAGAATTATCCATGATTTAATTTAATTCCATTAGAAACGCAAGCAAGTATTTCCAATTACACGTGTTTAACAATTCATAGAGGCCAAATTACAGTTGTCCACATTCACATGGCCTCAATGTCAATAACAAAATTCAGGGCTAACCCACTCGTACGTAGTTTTTGACCTTTGTCCATTTTGTTAGCATACGCAATTGCCTAGTAGTCGCAAATCATAAAGTCGGAAAATAGATTTTGAACATCAGCAGCAATAAACATTTTCCAATTTTGGACTGCACGCGCATAATTCATGCTCTTAAATGAGTTTTAAACCTGCACGAGGGGTTGCGTATACGCCATGTTGAAGCACTTGTTGGTTTGATTGATGTCTGCATTTTATTTGCAACATTTTCAATTTCCTACAATTTGTGCATATTTATGACAAGCAACAGCAGTCGAAACCCATAAACAGGCAATATGCCAAAAAATCATTTACGCAATGCAAACAAACAATCAAATCTGATAGGAGGGCATTTAGTAGCTTGTTTGGATTTTAAGTTCAATGAAGATGGATAGAATAAATGTCAATAGTTTTGATAATTGAAATGGGCCAGACCAAAGTGTAGACAAAAAATATTTGAGGCACATCTATTTACTAGTGTCTCAATTAATTCAACATTAGACAACCAAGAATCCATCTGAAATGTCTCCATGGTGGATTTTGGTGAAAATCTCCTGGAAAAACTAATGAACGCGAAATTTAAAGCTCGAGTCGTACAAGATCGAGCTTGATACAAGTTCAAAAGGCTTGAAACAATCCTTAACAGTTGGTATCAATCCGAAAAGGCTAATGTCAATCTCGAATCCGTACTTGAAAGTCACATAATCTTGACTCGAGATTGAAGTAAGTACGGATGTGCAATGTCAATATTAAATAGTCCTGACTCGAGATTGAAGTTAGTACGGATGTTCCATATCAAAGCGAAATAGTATGAGAGCAAGAAAATCTCTCCCACCAGGCTACTTCAACTAATATCAACATAGTATTTCATTTTTTGTGTCGATTTTTCTACTTTGATGCCTTGCAATTCCCAAACAGTCATAGCAGTGCCAGCATGAGGAGAAAGCGAAATTGTATTAAAGACATAACCGGGGTATGCAAACAATGACCGGGGTACTGACCTCGAATATCTCGGATTTTTTTTTCTGTGTACAAGATGATGCATCCCACATACGGAAACTAGCTCTTCGAAAGATATTGAAGGCTCGAAGGAAGACAACTGGAATGAAAGTTCGCGGGTTTAGACTTCCAGAGCTTCAAGCTCAAGCGACAAAATATTGTAATATAATAGATTGGGCGAAAATAAAGATTAGGGAACCTCAAATGACAATAAGGTATAATAACAAGGATTTGGAAGACTTGATTTCATCAGGAACTAGTTTACAGAAATTAGATAAGTTTCCTTGCCGTTCTCAAGCTGTGGAGTGATGTGTCATGCTCGTGACAGAAGCTTCATCGTCAGTTTGTGGTCCAAAAGCTACGGATGGATTTATTCGTACTCGGATAAAAGCAAGGCAGGAAATACCCTTTTCCAATACTAAAAATGTATTTTTTTCAACCAAAAATGGATGGAAGAAATGTTCAATTTTAATTTTATATATCTTATTTTAAGTATCTAATAACATGCTAAACATATCAATATAAGATGTAAAAATGTTGACTAGTACCACTAAAATTAAAGTTTTTGAATGATTGAATACTTCGATGTAAGAGACAAGAAGAGCTAGAGTAACCAAATTTAGTATGTAGATTTCTATAGAATGTACGTAGATGAAGTTTTTGAGATATTAATCTCAAATTTAAAACTCTCATTTATATTCACAATATCCATGCACAAATTTTCGTAAAAATGAATTAACCAATATATAATGTGTGAGAAACGCAGCATTTCTTTCGGCCTACCTGACTGCCTCAATGATTCCAAGCAATGTTCATCAATTGGCTTGATACAAATTAATAACGTCTTCAACAGACTAAACCAGTTACTTGACTTAAATTATATTAGTTCCGATGTAAGTTGTAATCATGATTTTTGTGATGATCTTTAAATTGTTCGATCTATTAAAAACTTAAATGTCAGTAGCTTATTACAAAACGACCTAGATAGGGTTAGCTCTTGGTGTGCACAAAATCTACTTCCCCTTAATCTAAGCAAATGCTTCGAGCCGGGATGAGGCGATTCATTTGGGAGTAAATTTCGACACAAAATTTCTTTTTAATGAGCACTTGAACTATATTTTGCCAAAAGCCCATTCAATGTTTGGATTTTTTAAGCGCAATGCCAGCCAATTTATGGACCCTTACACCAGGTTGAGCCTTTATTCTGCCTTTATTCTCCAAGTTGGAATACGCTTCACTTATTTGGAACCCCTCTGGTACAATTCATATAAAGATTCAACTTTTCTGACCCTTTGCCGCCTTATATAAGCAGGTGTGCCCTGTTGCATCTCTCAACCCTGGAGGATCGGAGATCCATTGCGTTTCAATGTTCTTAAATGACCTTGTATTAGGCTGTATTGATTGTCCTTTCTTGTTAGGCAAGATAAGCTTTAATGTACTAAGTAGGAGGCTCAGATATTTTTAACCCTTTTCCCACCAAATTTCCCGATCCAACTATTCCCTTAATGAACCTATTTGTAGGGCTCTTGATAATTTTAATTCCTTGCCCGTCAGCATGCGTTTTGACTTCGACTCCAACAAATCGATAGTAGAGAAACTGCTAGCTGAGTATTTTTCATCCGTAAGGCAATAAATTTTGTTTATTTTATAATTTAGGTTAATACTAGTGTAGCCAGAAAAAGAAAATGTCCATTTGGCGAAAAAAATAAATAAATAAATTTGTGATCAGCAAACATGCGCTGCCTGCTTACATAATGTTAGTATGTTAACATTTATGTTATTGCTCTGTTAATCAACCTAAGGGGTGGCTAATGAACACTTGTTTTCTTTAGTAATGGGTATATCGAGTAAAAAGACTTTTGTAAAAGAAACAAAGATATTAATGGTATTTCTAAATATTTTACTTTATTTCACTATTTTCTAGAAATTGTCTTTTTCACAGTTTCATCAATCTATTTGGTATTATTTCTATAAACTCAACGAAGTCTTAGATTTTGACTAGTAAATATTAAGTTTTAATATATCTTAAATTTTTTTTTTCCTTTTCTAACCTTTTTACATATTTCATTCTTTAAGTTTTGTCTATTTCTTCCACTTTTCCAGCAACAGCAGAGTTCAATTTATATTATTTTCTTCTTTTCTTTCTCTTGCAAGAAAGTGGAAAACTAATTGCCCTTTGGCAAAATTTACATCAAATGGAAACTGAAACCAAAAAGTTTATTATTAATTAAGTAAATTGAGTTGAAAATAGTGCCCTGTAGTGAAACAAGTGTAATAATCACTATTGTATTTTATATGTTTGTCAGAGAGCGCCTGTGAAAAACTTTTATTCGTTTTCTCAAGTTTATGTCCATTCATTATGCAGAAAGCCAGAAACAACGAGGCGCCTAGTTATGGCTGGTATAAAGTGAAGTACACGCTATTTTATTTGCCTTTTGTGTGGCCACCACACAGGCAGGTCGAGGTTGGTGGAAGGAGGGTGGAGGGACCTGGTGGCTGCTTCATTACCCTAATGAACTTGAAAAAAGTATCGGATGTACACAAAAGTCAAAGTGAGTCCAAACAGGCGGGTGCACCCACACACACACACACACACACAGAAAGAAGTCGAAGACAATCACCAGGTGGTGTGCTCAGGGTTCCACCCACTGGTAGCTAGCTTTCCGGCAGATTTGCGTGTAATGAGGTCATAGTAACGAGTGTTGACTTTAATTAGTGCTTCTGGAAGGACCTCATACCCCCACACTCTCTCTCTCTCTTTCTGTGTATTTTGAATATGAACTAAATGAGGTTGGCCAGGCCATGTGATGGTGTTGTCCTGGCCACAAATTATGCCTTAATTGTAGGCCAGGCAGAAGGCTTTTGAGGCGATTTCGTTTTACTAAAATTATAAGAAAGAAACATTTTGAATCGATTAAAAGAACTCTCAACTGTTTTCTAACCCAAGTGCACATGTTGATGTGGCTAGCATTGTGGGTAGTGAAATTTAACTCCTTACCTACATCCTGTAATTAAGTACATTGTATGTGCCTGTGCTCGATAGTTTTGGTTAGCTTGTTAGACATAAGCTGTCACACTTTTCCTCATTATGCCTGTGGTTAACCATCAAGGATGTGGCCATGGGCTGCTTCAATGCTGCTGATACCACTCTGGTTTTGGGTTACAAATTAAATGAGTTTTGGCTTTTGTCTTTGGACCACGTTTTACAGTTCAATTATTGTGGCATTTGTTTTGTAATTAAAATTGTGTATGACATTTCTGCCGATTAGCAGACGTCAGAGACCTTCGAGATACTCGACATACTGAGGCACAGCTGCGTGAAATGAGCCACCAGGGAAGGGATGGATGTCAGATAGAAGCGACGCCCACCTCCCTTAAAGTTTTGTGGTCACTGAAATGCCTTGTCGCTTTGTGTTTTGCTGCTTTTAATTTCAAATGTACGTGACTTGTTTTAATTAGACTTTGAGAAAATATAAAGAGAGAGAGCAAAAACTGGGTATATTTTGCATCAATTTTTTGTTGTTGCTCGTTTTTATTCTAGGCTATTTTGCGGTCTAGCAGACAATGTGAAAGTTTCAAGGTAATATTATGGGTATAATAGCTGTATGAGAGGGGTCGCTTGGGTTCTAAAAAATGTGTGGATTTACGCTACCGTTATTACAGAGTTTATTATCAAATGCCACTGATCCGGTTCTGCTGATTGTTTCGGAATCGGGAAGCATAAACCACCAGCATAAATCGATGACCAAAAATCGACTAATTTTGTTAGATTCTGCTGGTGAACGGGCATGAAGTGCAATCATGATTGCTTATTTTCGTGATTGTGTTAGATGTGAATCCATCAAAGTATTTCTGAGTTAAATGGATTTGATTTTTGATTGTTATCGATAGCACACAGCTGACTCTGGATAAACAAATCATTTGTTTTGTGAAAAATAAAACAAAATGAGTATGGAAACGTGTTTGATTTTAATAAATAAATTATCAGAGGGCGTGGTTTTGCAAGTAGCCCTGCTGGTTGTTGCGTTGGAGCAAAGCTTGGAAAGCCGCCTGCTGACCCGCTATATGCTGCTTTTGAAGTTTGGATGTTAACAAAAACAGAAGACCTACTCAGTAGGTGACCGTTTCGACATACCAAAAAGCTCTGGCCATCGGATAATCGAATTCGTTGTGTACCGGGCCGGACTTGCGACAAAATACATCTTCCAAGCGTGTACAGGGCCAATTGCACTTGTTGACGACCTCCAGGAAAACGGCACTAATGCTGATGCAACCCTCAATGGAGGAGCCAATGTTATTAATCCACGTGCCCACGCACTTGACAGCTCGTACCACATAGCTGTAGGTCTCCGCTTGCCAAGCTCTGAAGGCCCCCACTTGATTTCTTAGGCCTGGCGCCATGAAACTCCTTAAAGTGAAGCATCTTCTAGGCGTTCTCCTCTTCGCGCACCTATGACCAATGTGGGACAGCCAGAGACCGCCAAGGCTCCACCGAGTTTTGCCAATTTAACGGATTGTAACGGATTTATTTCCAGTAAAAGTTCAAAACTTCCGCCAATAAAAAAATCAATAATTTTGTTGACTGCAAATTCTATCAAAAACCGTTCAGCAAGCAAAACTAACACTTTTTTTAATTGATGATTTATGTTAGATGATTGGTGTGTGCTGGTGAGCGCGCTCAATGTTATAATTTTCTTTATTGATGCAGCTATTGTGCATACTATTTCAAGAAGTGCCAAGTCAATTTTTCGCTTGTTCAAAACTTGTTTCACCCTTTGTCTTGGCATTTATATTTGGTCTAAGCATATGATAACAATTCGTCTAAGCATATGGATTAAAACAAAAATTACTACAGTGACTCAAAAGGGGTCGCTCATTAGCACGTGCGTGGTAAATTTACGCTTCATCATTTTATGAGAGCTAGTGAATACCCAATATATTGTACAGAACAATGCTGATCTCTCAGGATTTCCTTTACGTGGTATGTGCCATGGGTAGGCTTAAAACCACAGTACCCTGTACGCCCTGAAAAGGGCATAACGATACATGTGTCTGATTGGGATTCCAGACAAAAGCCCCAGGTGACTGAAGTCCCCTGGTGCCAATTGAAAAGCACACTGGTCGGTTGTGACTTTTCCCCCTTGGTGAGAGGCGATGTCAATCTAAGAACCTCTGCTATAATCTCGGCTATAGTACCGTAGATAATACATACTTATTCGTCGAGCCTCGTCGTCTCTAAATCAACGCACAGCCACCTCGATACTCCCACTAGGGGGCCAACCGCAATGTGAACAGCCTAGGGCTGCTGTTTATCCCGTGATACCGATAAGCTCGGTGGGCTTCTCCCTTTTTAAACCCGAAAGTCTTGGTTTGAGAGTACCGACTGGGGTCCGCAGGGTTCTCAAGCCCGTCATGATGTCCCTCAATCATCATGCCCCTTGCGGGAACCCAATATATTGAACAGCTGCCATAGTAAAGATAGGATTGAAAAATAGTCTTAGTAGGCGTCCTGAAAATTTATTAGGGATTCAAGGGTATATAAACTTCGGCCGAGCCATTTTCCATTCCAATTTTCTATTTTAATACCCTTGCAGAGGGTATTATAAAATTTTCCGGATGTTTGTAACGCACGATTAGCTAAGTTGATTTAGCCATGTCCGTCGGTCCGTCCGTCTGTCCGTCCGTCCGTCTGGGTATGCTCCTTTTGACTGCTGGGGTCTCCAGTATCCTACATAATAAGCAACTCTCCAGCAATCTGCCAAATGCTAGGGGGCTTTCCAGGTTTGCGCAGCATCACGATGTTGGCTTTTTTCCAAGCACTGGGAAAGTAACTAAGGCGAAGGGCTGAGTTGAAGATAAGCAACAGGAACAATATCGCCTTGCGAGGGAAAAGCTTTATTGCTCTGTTATCAACTCCATCTTCACCAGGAGCCTTGTTACTTTTGAGCGAGCCAATGTCGCTCTTCATCTCTACAAAGATAATGGGTTTGACAGGCAGCGCCATTTGAAGGGGACGTCCAGTGCTTCCTTGAGCATTTGGAGCCTATTGGCCGAGGCAGTGGTTTGCGGCAAAGGCTTCAGCTCGATCCTGTGGATGTTTCTCACCGGGAATTTCGACTGCACCTGCCTCTTATATCTTCTGGTGAGCTTGCAGAGCGCATACTTGGAGTCCTCATTTGGGGTGGCTTCTTCGAGGATTTTGTTCGTGGCTCCTTTTTGATCTTGGAGCCTAACTAGCGTTTTCCTGACCCGATTGGCGATCCTCCGGTATATCCTGTCAACAGCAGGATCGTGAGTCCTCGCTTACTCCCTCCTCAGGCGCTATTTGAGTACTATTAGGCCCTCAGCCTCTAGGGTCAGAACCATTCTTCTACGTGGTGTATGTGTGGGAAGTGGGCTTTACAAGTTTTAGTGAGAAAAACTTGTCTGTTTTCAATGAAAACGTCTTCAATCTTCGTATTTCTTAGTTTGCTATGCTTTTCCATGATTCCACTAAGTTTGGTGGAAACCGGGGATCTTTATAACTCTCATAGAAATGTAGAGTCTAAAAAGTAGTTTTAGAAAGAAGAACTATTTTGTTTTCAATGGAAATGTCCGTAAAATTGGCATTTATTTATTTGGTATTCTAGCACACAGCTCTACAAAGTTTTGTCAAAATCGGATGACTATAGCATATAGCTGTCTTAGGAACGATCGGTTGAGTAGCCTGTTCTTGTGAGAAAAACTTTTATGTTTAAAATGGAAATGACCTTTACCTTGGCACATATTTATTATACTCATGCTGAGGGTATTATAAAATTGTTCGGATGTTTGTAACGCATAGAAGGAAGCATCTCCGACCACATAAGATATATATATTTTTGAACTGCATGAATATCATAAAATAGGGGGGCAACTACAGGGTGGGGCAACATAGCTCCCGTATTTCGTAACACAATAAAACAAAAAGTACTAAAGATATTTGTTTAGTTTTTTTTTCCAGTCTTGGTTTTATAAATTATTTCTATGCATTGAACGAAGAGATTACGGGTGTTTCGCATCACCCTTTCCAACATGACGAGCGGGATGTTGGCCACTTCCTCTCGAATGTTCGTCTTCAGGTCTTCAAGAGTCCGGGGACGGTTGCTGAAGACCCGGGAGTGCAGGTAACCCCACATAAAGAAGTCGCAAGGGGTTAAATCTGGCTATAGTGGCGGCCACGATCGGTCACTGAGCGACCGTTAGATAAATAGGCCTCTACAGCAAATGCTCTTTGCACGTTGCTCTACCGCATGATCACGCCTGACAGGGAGGTAACAAAACTTTAAAACCCCACCTTTCGAATGAGACCACGCACAGCCCTCCAGGTTATCGTTGAGCGGAATGACGCTCATTTCAGATACGGGAGCTATGTTGCCCCACCCTGTAGTATCTGATATAAGGCTCTGAATCAAAACTCTAAATTTTCTATTTGTCAAAAGTCTAAGTTACACCAGAACAGAAAACTTTCTGCTCTGCTGTTAATTAAAGTCTGCCTCCTTGAGGCAAAATCTTTGCCAAATAACGAACCAGAAACTTGAATTGCTGCTAATGTTATTTGTGGTCCACAAAACTCACTTTCAAGATGTGGCCTCTGCTTCTATTTCGTATGCAAAATGCCATTTCGTTTGTACTCTCTTCCTCTATCTGTGTGTGTACGTTTGCCTCAATCAATTTCAATTTATCAATTTTTACAATCAACTGATTTTATCAATTTTATGGCGCATTTTAAGACCACGCATCGACCAAGTGACAGCCAGCGGGCAAAATGTGCCCAGCAGAAAAGGACATGCAAAAGGAAAGAATGTCGGAAATTTGACTGCCAGACACAGAGACACGGTCTAGCAGGCGCTGGCGCTGCAGGAGCCAAGTGAAACATGTCAATAAAACCAACAAATGTCGTTGCCGGTTTATTGGTGCTTCTTTTGACTTCATCGCATGTAAATAAGCATTACTCAACATGTCCTTTATTGTTGTGCTCCCATTTGCATGTGCATGTGGACCATTTGTTTACTTTTCTTAAATAAATTAAATTCTAAGGTTACCAAAATGCGAGGGAGAGAGAGTGTGAGTCAGCTTATTGACTAGCGCTTATTAAGTCGGAGCCAGCAAATTACGAATTAATCATACTCCACGTTGTAGCTTGAAATAATCAGCTTAAAAGCCTGGCAACGTTTTAACAATTTGCGTATTTTATTTGTAATTTATCTTTGACTTCTTTACAACGAAAGAAGAAGGTAATCTAATTGAATAAAATTTGACTAATTTTTTCAGTTTGGGCGCTTGTACTCTAAATGGTATATCTTCGCTTAAAAAAATCGTTGAAATTAAACTAGGCCCAAATTTCATGGAAAAGTATGTGTGTTTCCCATAAAGCAAGCCTAAATGGGAATTTCCAGCAATTTTTAAGCTCAAATAACTAAACATTCTGACCAGATGAAGAATTATCGAAAATAGTTTAGTGTTTAGCACAAGAATTCTTTTAGATTCACTACCAAAAATTGTATTAAAATAACCGAAATACCAAATATTCTACTGCAATTAATTAAACTAAACTTTGCATTCAAACTTGAAGCCTTTGCCCCACCAAAACTCACACATTAATTCCTGTCAAGTGACTTCACAGTGGAAGGTCCGTACTGCTTAAGCCAACCACAACAAGTAGAACGCTTAGTTGACTCTCAAAGTGAATGCATAGTCCGGACGACTTATCAAGCTCACAAAATTTGCAAAACTGCTTTAGCACAACTTGCTCCTAATACTTGCAGCCCACAACAGCCACAACAGAACTTTCACTTGGCAAGCCGTCGATAAAGAGAGACAGAAACTTGTTAAATAAGACTTCTAAATTCATTTGCCCGAAACGCAACTTAACACCAAGAAAAACCAAGACTACATGGGAAAAAAACAACGAGAACAACTTCATCAAACGGTTGAGGTTGTTGCTGTGCAAATATTTTTGGCAATTCTTGGAGCGTAAAGAAAATAGAAAACTCTTTTACAGCCCAGCTTGCAGTTTATATAAGCTGAGCCGCATCAGGCGATGTTGAGCTGCCACTTGGCCACCTAAAAGTATGCAACACTTTCTCAACTCCCGCCTTGGCCTGAGCACAAAAGTTTTGGTTTTTGTTTTCATCTCTCTTGTGCATTTTCATTAAATAGTCCGGTTGTTGTTACTGCTATTGTACTTTGCATATTTTAGCTGCTTATAACGCGTTGTGCTTGCGCCACGTACCCCCCATCCCCAAAAGAACATTGTAATAAAAAACAACAACAACAACAACAACAAATTTCTTGTTCGCGCTCGCTCAACATACAAAAAAAAAGTGGAAAAGTAAACTACTTTTGTATTTCTTATTATCATGTCCTTTGTGCTTGTCATTTGTTTAGAAGTTTTTCTAGGGTAGCAAAATAATATTTGGGTATTTGGGTTTATCGGTGTGCCCGATGCTCAAATTGTTGTAGTAAAAGCTATGTACTCAGACAAACTAAATCTAGACCAGGGGCCGGCAGCTTGCTATCTGGTGTGCATACGAAAAATCTCAAAGCAGCGCTGCTTCCACACACACGGTATAAACTGTTAAAGCTCCGCTGCGTTACGTGTTCGCGACGCAGTCGTTGCTACTGGAAAAGAAAGAAATTTTTGCGCTGCTCTCACACACACCAATGCAAAAATGTGAATGTATTTCTTGCCTGCCTCTGATCTAGACCTTGCTAAAGACCCAGACGGACTGACAACGTAACGAGAAGTTTCATACAAAAATTGAGAGAGGAAGGAGCAGGCGTAACGATTTCCATGCACTTTACGTTTACCCCCGTTGAAGTCAAAGCGTACTTTTGCGCTTAACAGCGCTAAACAGAGCTTAACATCTCATACGTGGACTCAATGCTTATAGGCTGTGGGCCTTATTTTGCGTTGCTCTGCTGGTGCAATATTGTTGCCACCACATTTACGCGCAGTTACTCTACATCGATCAGCTGGCCTTAACTAAAATAAAACAATGTCAGAAAAAAACAAAGCAAAAGAGCCGATTGGAAATGTTTTCGCATGAAGACAATGTTGCGCTGGTTTTGGCGGCGAGACCGGGATGCCACTTGGGATTTATCCCACCCCAAACATTCGGACTCAAGGCTTGGAGTGAAGTGGCTAAGCTTCTTCAAAAAGAAGATCTGTAACATACGTGAACACTTTGGATAAATTAATTCAAATTTCTACCAATATGTGACAGTTGCTGATTACCGAACTGGTTTAAAGGCTTTGCGGGAGAGGTATTGCTATCATGGCAGAAGCATAAGCGTAAATCTCATCAAAACAAAACACACCTGATTGAACAGTGTGACCCTCCACCAGCTAATTTAAAAATGCCATGAACCTGACAACGCGCTGCAACGGCGTAATTTTTTTGTTAGTTCTGGTCACACTAGGCATACGTTCAATGTTGACGCAGTATGTGGTGGCGTATGCTGAACTACTTACGTCGTCAGTCCGTCGGGGCCTTAAAAATACAACTGTTTTCGCTGGGGTCCCTGCTAAGAGAACAGAGTGACTGCTCAATGCCAAGATAGCCTTTAACAGAAAAATACCACCAAATGTCAAACGGTGAGTTTGTTTATCTTGTGGGATTTGATTACAATTAAATTGATTTAAGTTATAAAAGTGCAAATGCAGGAGTATTTGGATGATATTTAGAGAGCAGAAGTCATGGGCAAACCCTTAGTTGTGTTTTATTTTGTTTTTTTTTGTTGCAGGCTGCAGCCATTGTGGAATTCATTTAGCAAGGGTAACTTGCTAAATAATTGCAAACCTTTTTTTTTTTGCCTCTACCTAGCTAAACTTATAGCTATCAGCTTTAAGCCGGTCAAGGTTGCGTCGCCACTCGCTTTTCGCTGGGTATCAGCTAAGTAATTTAGCTTGTCTAAGACCAGCTCAAGCTTAGAGGCAAGTTAAAAGTTCAAGCAACCGTTTATAGCTAATTCACACTAGCCACCATCTACCGTCCACCGTCTACCTTCAAAGATGGTACGTAAGAACTTGCCGTGCCATATTTTCTCAATATATTCCCCCGTCAGCAGAGGATGTTCCTATCTCATGCTGTTCCACTCAACGTGTGTGCGATATTTTTGCGTCCACCACTAAACAAATTGACATTCGCAACGAAAACGTAAACAATGTCAGCGCGCAAGTGATTGTCAAACTTCAAATTTCGACTATTGAAGAAAAAGGTAAGGTAATTTTTTTTGTAAAGGGTGATTTTTTAAGAACATGCTATAGGAAAGTTTTAAAAAAAAACACATAAAATTCAGAAAAATGCATGAAATCTTTATTTGAATCGATAGTACGGTCCATATAATTTAATGTTTGAAGATTATTTCATGCAAATGTTGACCGTGACTGCGCCTCAATGGAAAATGCTTCAATGTCGTCTTCCAATGCGTCAATTGAAGCGGGCTTTTCTGTATAGACATGAGCTTTAACATTGCCCCACAAAAAACAGTCTAAAGGCGTTAAATCGCACGATCTAGGCGGCCAATTGACCAGTCCCGAACGTGAAATAAAATGTTCACCGAACTCGCCTCTCAATAAGTCCATGGTTGCGCGTGCTGTGTGGCATGAGGCACCGTCTTGTTGAAACCACATGTCATGCAAGTCAAGCTCTTGCATTTTGGGCAAAAAAAAGTTGGATATCATCTCCGGTAGCGCTCACCATTCACAGTTACGTTACGATTCGCATCATCTTTGAAGAAGTACTGTCCAATGATGCCACCAGCCCATAAACCGCACCAAACTGTGACTTTTTCTGGATGCATTGGTAGCTCTTGCAATGCTTCTGGCTGATATTCACTCCAAAATTGACAATTGTGCTTATTTATGTACCCATTGAGCCAAAAATGAGCTTCGTCGCTGAACACAATTTTTTGGTAAAAAAGTGGATCTTCGGCCAACTTTCCAAGAGCCAATTCACCAAAAATTATACGTTGCGGTAGGTCGTTCGGCTTCAATTCTTGCACCAGCTGTATTTTGAAAGGCTTCACACCTAAATCCTTCCGCAATATTTTCCAAGTTGTTGAGTAACTGAGGCCCAATTGCTGCGAACGGCCCATACAGCTGCGATTTTTTCTTCAGTTCGCACTCTACGTAAGCGTGTTGGTGGTTTAATGTCCAACAATGTAAATTGGGTGCGAAATTTAGTCACAATAGCCCGAATAGCCGCTTCAGTGGGTCGATTAAACTGACCATAAAATGGAAGAAGCGCGCGATGAACTTTCTTAACAGAGCACGCGTTTCGATAATAAAATTCAACAATTTGCAAGCGTTGTTCGTTTGTAAGACGATTCATGGTTAAATTATAGACCAAACTGATGATGTTTGACAGTGAAACAAAACACGAATCGTGTGTGAGCTGTTTAAACCAGTGTTGCCAAAAAGATAATAGCTAAAAAATCACCCTTTATTTCATTTAGAATTGAAATATTTATCAACCTTGTTCTCAATTCCACTTCCACAAAAGTTTTGTGAACTAAAACCGGTAATTGGAGTTAATGTGGTCTCTAAATCACAAAACTTTTGCGAAAGGGGAATTGAGAACGAGGCTGTGTATTTCTTCTTCTTTAGCCTGATAGTATCACAACCGCCACTCGCCCCATTCTTGAGCGAGCTGCAACCAGTGAGTCATATCCAGCTTCGAAAAATCTTTCTTAACCTGGTCTTCCCATCTCAGCTTCGGTCGTCCTCTCCTGGGAGTCTTCCCTTCGTTAGGATATTCGCTGTTGCTCTCACCAAATGTAATGGTAATTTCCTTTTGCTTTCTAACTGGAGTATTTCAAATGTCACCCAATTGACGACTTGAAATGACGTACCCAACTTGATTTGGAGACCCACACATTGATTGTGTTACCTTGGCTGGCTTATGTTGCAGTCCCTTAATGTCGGCCATGTGACAACGCTTTGGTGATCACCAAATGGTTTGGTAATAGGTTTTGAGTTACAAGCTGGAGGTTTCAAGAGTCGCCCCATTGACAACTTGAATTGCTGTCTCCAACTTTAGTTGCAGACCCCCAAAACGATAGTGGTGCTGCATTGTTGCCTTGGTTGGCAACGTTAGAGTGAGTGTTCATATTGAAGATCAGTTCACAGCTTCGTACGGATTCACACCAATGTTGTGTTTACCAAATGGTTTGGTGATCTGTTTTGATCTCCAGCTGGAGGGTTTCAAGTGTCGCCCAATGGACAGCTTGAAATGATGTCTAAAGCCTTATTTGCAGACACCCACAATGGTAGTGGTGCTGCGTTGTTGCCTTGGTTGGCAACGTCCGAGTGAGTGTTCATGTTGAAGTCCTTTAACGCCGCTCAGTTCCAGCTTCGTAAGGATACTCAACGATATTGTGATCACTAACATGTTTTTAGTGATCACGTTGGGGTCACCAAAATGTTTGTGTAGGTTACTACAGACAGTACATAAACTATCTGTAATTGAGTTTTTTGTGTGATTATAAGCTGTGATGCATCCAGTACATAAACTGTCTGCAAATAGGCGTCGCAACTAGTACATAATCCAGTTGGTCTACAGGGAAGGTAACAGTTTTTGGTTGTACTGAGACTGATTTTATTGAGCAAACTTAATGCGTTTTTTTGGTAACCATGGTTCATTTTGAGTTAAGTGAAAGTGTTTATTTAGCGGAAAGTGCGTAGAAATTGGGTGAGTGCCATGGTTAGCAACTGCATTAGTGGCTTAACCTCTGTATATGAATTGCTTTATCAGCATAAATTGGATTTACTGACGAATCGACTGGGGTGTGTAGCATAGCTGACTCAGCAGAAAGGTGAATCGCTATGTGCTGTGACTTGTCCTAATGTGTTGATTGTTTGCGGTTCTTATAGGTAAATAAAACGCTCCGACCGCGAGCGCGCGTGAGTCGGACCGCGTTGGGGCCGGTGTTTCCGAAGGCCCCCCCAGAGAAAACGACACGAACACGGAGGCGCGCGACCAAATTGGCTTTTGAAAATTTTTGTTCGGGAATGGGACGGGAAAGCTTGGGTCGGGATCGGGACGGGACGGGATTGCATTGAAAATTTGGGTTCGGGATCGGGACGGAACGGGATAGCTCGGTTCGGGACCTGGACGGAACGGGATCAAACTTTCTTTCCAATACCAAACGCAAATGTTCTTATAAAATTATACCAAGCCGTAACTTGTCCAAAAATATGTGACTGAACGGTTAATAAGCTGTTCTGTTAAATGCAACCTTGTTGGCAACATCTTATGAACAATACGTTCATTTTATCTTTTAACCACAGGGTATCAACACATACCAAACCGTAAACTGTTTACTTCCGACTTTACATTGTTCCTTGGCTGGTAACAATGAAAATGATTGCTCACCAGCGTTGCTCAAGGCGTTACATGGAAAAAAATTTATACCCACCTCAAAAAAAAAAAAAAAAAATGGCAAATTTAATTGGCTTAAGGAACCACATAAGTCCCAAGCAAGCAAATGCACAAGCAACAATTGCCTTGAACGTTTCCGGGCAAATCGAAACTAAAAAAAACCCATCCTCATCCTCTGCCAACTGCCAATTGCAACTGCATTGTTGTGGTTGTAATTTGTTTTATTGCCAATTGTCTTGTCATGTCTTGTGTCTCTTGACTTGGTTTTTATGACTTTGCCAACAGCAATTTTATAGCCCCAGACGCGGCCACGCCCTAAAAAAACAACAGGAACAATGAACCGAGAATGCTGGCAACTTTAGTGTTGAGCGGCTTTTGTTGTTTTGTTTAACTTAATTTGCAGTTTTGTGTGCGGTGCGGCCGTTGCTCTTGTTGGCTTAATTGCTTTTATGGACCCAAATTAATTTGTGCATATTATAATAATTAGAAGTGTTGCACAATTAGAAAAAAAAAAAGAAAACAAACCCACACCCAAAAGGCCCTCTTGCCCGGCTTGTCGTTTTGTGTTTGCTATGAGCTTTTAATTAGCATTAAATTACTTTTATTCACACACCAATGCGCCCGGGCATATGCTGCACCTTGTTCTAGCTGGTGGCAGTAACTGCCAGTTAAGTTACTTTAGTTTGTTTGCCTTTGGGACTTCTGAAAATAAAGCCGATTTCTACTTAGATAGGGTAAGGGTGGAGGACATGAGGGGTGAATTATATATAAGCTTATTATTATTTGGTGTAAAGGAGTTAATTTGCAAGAATTTGAAATCTAATTGCTTGGAACTCAATATTTGGCCCTGAGACAGCATTTTTAGGATTCACTAAGAGAAAGCACAAGATTACCATGTATAGGTACAATTAAACTGAATACAAGGAAAGTTGAGGTAATTTTATACTTGAGAAATATAATAAAATATCTGGTAATCGCATCACGCATTTTATTTCTAAGTATATGAACTAAATTCAAGACAAGATATATTATCCGCATCGAAGGTGTCTTTGAAGTAATTCGCTACTCCAAGGTCATAGTATAACTCTGTAAATAAAGTAGCCGCTCGGAGCTTCTCGGTGATTACTCGATGCACGTCTGTCTGTGAGCTGCTTCCATTTCAAAGAGTTGGCATCGCCCAGAATCCAGTTGGCATCGCCCAGGACCACTAGAATGGTCATGGTGGAACTAACGCTTCAAGCACTCACAGCTTACTGGCCCTTTGGCCCTACAAACAGTGAGAGTGCTGTCTCGGACGGCTTCACCTTATTAGTTCCACCATGGAATGGTCTTCCAAGGCAAGCTCCACTCCATGAAGTAGTAGGGGAATGTATGATCTGGAGATTATTTAGCGGGCCGTATTTTTGGTTTTCACGCCACTAATATTGTTAAGTGTGACCGTTTTTTGCTATCTCGGCCACCGTACTTTTTAGTGTGGCCGTTTTTATTATTATTTTACAGCACAGACTATCAATATGACCCTGTTTTCGTTATTTTGGCCAAAACGATTTTTAGTATGACCGTTATTTTGGAATTTCCAATCTCAGCACATGTTTTTTAATCAGTAAAGATCTCCATGTGCAGTAAAGGAATGTATGTTCTGGCCAATTCGAAACCAGGCCACACAAATTTTAGTGTGACCGTATTTTTGGCTATTTTGGCCATCGAAATTTTTAATGTGTCCGTATTTTTTTGTATTTCCAATCTTGGCACATATTTTTTAACCAGTAGAGATCTTTATTTACAATTAATTGTCACTTTCGCATCTTTCGCAGCTTCTTTTCTAAATATTGTTTTAACACCGCATTACAGTATATCCAAATTGACTACTTTCATGTCAGTCGATCCTAAGTGTCAGTTTTCAATTAGGGCCTTGACACCATGAAAAAGGCACAGGTACTTCTGTGTCTCCGAAGAAGTATTTCCCAAATCTGAAAGTTCCGTTCGCTGTTAGTAAGGCGGGAAAACCAAAAAGAATGCACCTTTGAGAACGAATTTTAGCATGTGTTTTTGTTATTGCTTTGAACTTCGTGAATCGTTCGGGATTCCCTTCCAATTTCTCTTTCACAAAGAACGGTTCCAGATGTACATCCGTCGGAAGGCAATATTTCATGGGTTCGCTGTTAAAATAATGTAGAAATTACACGTTCACGTTTCTGGCATTTTTTTTTTGAAAATCTAGCAACTTTTGATCTACATGTTCTGGCAACACTGTTAACACGCATAAGGCAGGCTTGATGACTCAGCAAATCATTCACGATGGCACAATAATTAACTAATCTGTATATGTTGGCATGTATGAGTAAGGTTATGATGGCCATTTGTGGGGTAGTTACGCAATTCTTTCCCGATCGGTTATAGATAAGCCATTTAAAATCTGGCCAGTCGGTTAGGTGTGGACTTGTAGATCTTCCATTTGGGACTTAAGCAACTCCACTTGCAGTGTAGGCGAATTGATGTTGGGGTCCCACAAAAAGGGGTGGTATCGCCAAATCACAAAGGTAAACGGGTTGTAGCCCTCCACAAGAGATTTGGAATAACCCTCTCGCCGCGTAGGACCCAAACGTGGATACTAATAAAGAACTGAATTAGATTCGACGAATACCGTCACGTTTGCCAACAGCGTGGTTTTACACCGATCAGAGTAGAGCTTTGGGTTTCTTCCTCTTTAAGTAACTGGACAATGGTCTGATCCCTTGCCTGCGTGGCTTGCTCTCATTGATCAGCACAATTGCAGCTTATGCGTGGGAGTGTCAAAAAGTTTGACGGAAATTTCTCATTATTTTTAATGCGAAACAGTACAAAACCTTACCTCGTCGAATATCAGATATGAGTCTCTGCAGTTGTTCCGTCGATTCCGGGAAATATTCCATCATTAAGTTTTCTTAACAATTGCTTACAGTTCTTGTTTGACTCATCTCTAATAAGAGTGGGTGCGTATTGAAGTGAATCAACAGGAGGTCTTTAAATTAGTCTTAGATACTTCAGATAATTCCAATTAGTTTAGAGATACTATGTCTTATTTGACGTAAGGATTTCCGATCATTGTACTCTTGACATATTGCCTTATAAGACATGTTTACTCGCTGGTAAATACGCATGGTAAACTGCGCTTTTAGTAAACATTTAACTAACCACAATTAGGTTAAAATATATACTAAGTATTGCAGTTGCACTAAACGATAACGCCTGTGGTCACTGAAACTGATAATCACTACAAAGTAAGCTTATAAAAGCGAATGGTAAGCTCCATAAACCTATAAATCGCTCGTCGAGTTCAAAGATTTCATTAAACCACCATGAGTTTGTGTGTTCCTGCTCCATCTGCCAGCTCTTTGAGCAAAACTAAGGAAACTGCGCGTATTCTTATCATTGGATCGGGGGCTTCTGGTATTGCTGCTGGCACTCGTCTTCTGTCGCGAGGTTTCAAACATGTTCAGCTCCTTGAGGCAGAGAATCGCATTGGTGGACGCATCAACACCATTCCCTTTGCCGACAATGTCATCGATTTGGGTGCTCAATGGTGTCATGGGGAGCAGGGAAACGCTGTCTATGATTTAGTCAAGGACTTGAATCTGCTGGAGAGGTCAGGGGACTATTTTAAAAACATACAGTTTGTGCGTTCCAACAAGGAAATTCTATCTCAGGAAACTGCTTTAATATTGAAAGGCTTAATGGAGAAATTTGCCACGGATGAGGTACCTCCAGAGTACGAAGGCTCAATGGGTGATTATATAACGCCCAAGTTTTGGCAGGAGGCCGCACAACAGCTGCCCACACTGGATCGCGCAGTGGCAAAGGAAGCCTTTAAGATCATTCAGCTGATGCTGTGTGGTTGGGAAGGTTGTGACCATTTGTTTGAGCAATCTGTCACAGGAAACTTTGAGGATTGTGAGGGCGATAATTTGCTCAACTGGCGAGACAAGGGTTCTAAAAGTGTGCTCAAAGTTCTGATGCATGCCCAAGAGGAATCACAGCCTGAGTTGGGAGTACTGGAGGGACTTGTTTTACTCAATAAGCGAATTGTGGAAATAAACTGGGCAGCTTCTGACGACTTAAGGCTACGCTGTTGGAATGGAGAGATTTTTACCGCTGATCATGTCATCTGTACTGTCTCATTGGGTGTTCTGAAGGAACAGCATGAAAAGCTGTTTGTGCCCCCTCTGCCTCAGCTCAAGTTAAGGGCTATCGATGGCCACAAATTGGGCACAGTGAATAAGTTTTTCGTGGAATTCGCTGCTCCACCTTTGCCCCCAGATAGTGTGGGCTTTTACTGCATGTGGCTAAAGGAGGATCTGTTGGAGTTACGTGGTACGGATCGCTTTTGGCTGGAGAGCGTTAGTAGTTTTCATGGCGTCTTGCATCAGCCAAGACTACTAGAGGGTTGGATAACAGGAGCACATGCACGACATATGGAAACACTGACAGAGGAAAAGGTACTCCAAGATTTGCAGTGGCTTTTCCGAAAGTTTCTGAAATTTGAACTGCCTCAACCCCAACGCTTTCTGCGTACCCAATGGCATTCCAATCCCAATTTCCGTGGCAGCTACAGCTACCGCCCCACATATGCGGATGAGCTGGAGACAGGAACTTGGGACTTGGAGTCTCCACTCTTGGATCTAAATGGTCGCCCAAGATTGCAGTTCGCTGGCGAGGCTACCAGCAAGACACACAACTCAACGATGCATGGGGCCATTGAAACTGGTTGGCGTGAGGCGGATCGTCTGAATGAATATTACAAAGCGCGCAGCAATCAATAGGCGATCTTTTAATAAGGAAGTTGCACAACTCACTCCGATGTGAACAAAAATACTGAAATAATTGAATAAATACAAGTCTTTCCTACGGCGAATCTTTGATGAATTAAGTTTTTTTAAGGTTTCCTTGGGGTTCGGCCTTACTACTATGCTTTTCACAGTGCAACCCGATATTCAAAAGGTAACAGAAGGTAAAGGATTGATACAAAAAGCATGGAATGGCATTTTTTGAGACAGGTTATTCAAAGATAGGATGATAAATGCCAGATTAATAAAGGTTATAAAAACATTGCATACTTTTCAGCGCCGCTTGCACTGTTGGATATGATAATGTTGACATCTTCACATCAATGTTAATGCTCTGTTAATTAACAAAAGGGAAGATCATTAAACATTTACTCCGATAACAAGTTTATCGATGTCGGGCAGAACCTACTTAGACTTATGCTTTCGTTCTCTAAGCGTTCGGTCAGACTGTTGCGATCAACTGTTTCTTATGGTCTTTTGGCGTGAAAAAAAATAACTTTTAAAACATATGTTGTAAAGGTTGATGCACAAAAATCAAAGTGCAAATTGTGTAATAAGCACCGAGATGCTTGGCTGAAATGCAAAGCAAAAGAGGTAAATGTATGTAGAATTGAAATTAACTTCTGCGAATTAATGTTCATTTGTGTGTGAATTGGCGGCTTTTATACTCGAGTGTATATTGTGCATGTTTATTCCGTAATGCACAAACAATTTACTGATATTGTACATAAATATGTGCATGTATTTAGGATTGTTTGTATGTCTTTACAAAAGAATCATAGCCAGGATCGGACATGTTCAATCTCTGGAAGCGATAATGAAAGTCATTAAACACAGGCCTCTCCAAGTTAGGCTACTTCTTCACTTATATTGAGGCAATTGTTAATAACTGTTGGTGTGGAAAGCGGTTAGAATCTCACTGACGAGTCTAGATTTGGGGTACTAGAGGAAACATGGTCATGTGTGGGAAACCTTAACCTGCTCCATATGATCACATCTATTGTTGTTGATTTCTTGAGAATTATTGAATTAGAATCACTCCTTGACCTTGAGACGGCTAAACTAGCACTCTAACGAAAATTATAAAATTTATGTTTCAAATCTTCGAATTTTGTTAGACGGAAAATCAACCCAAGCGGATATTAGAATTATTGGAATTATATTTAAGTTTTCCGTCGCTAAACCTGGTGCAAGACTCCATTAAGTTCTGGATGCAAGAAGCAGACGCATTGCACAGTGCTTTCTGAGTTTTTATTGGCACTATTATACCAGGAAGCTCAGTACCATCGGAGCGCTTGGCTTCTATTATAAAAAGTGTGGTTGCTGACAACAGGAGCCGAATGACCGAGGAATATATTCCTCAACACAGCTCAACAAATATTGGATCATCGCTGGCCTCTGAATTTAGTACTGTTCGACAGAGGTTTACAAGCTGAATAAAAGTAATTTTGTTTGCTTGGTTGAGCTGAGCTGAGCTGAACAATTTCAAACAGATCATATAGCTCCATCCTATCCATGTCCATGTCCTGAGCTATAATTCAATAGGCCAATAATTTTGTGAACTATGACTAGAAATTCATAGATAGATCACATCGGTAAGAAATTCAAGGGGTATTTTGATTCATCTCATGCAGGGCTCTAATATATAGTTTTATACTCTGAACCAGAGGTACACAGAGTAAATTAAATTTGTGCAAAAGAATGTAACAGCCAGAAGAAAGAATCTCCAACCCATAAGGTATATATATTCTTGATCAGCATCAACAGCCGAGTCGATATAGCCATGTCCGTCTGTCTATCCGTATGAACGCAGAGATGGTAAGAGATAGAGGTTTGACTTCAATGGGACAAAACTTCTTATATTTGCAGGCAGATCAAGCAATTATGGGCTATAAGAGGCGAGTTGGAAGGTTAGACCTTGAGTGTAAGGTTGTAATGTAGGAGCTTTGGTTCATGTCCATACTAAGTGATAAGTAATGCACCTTTGGCTTATGTGCTAAGTGATAAGTAGAGAAGCTTTGGTTTGTGTCCGTGCTAAGTGATAAGTAAAGTAGTTTTTATTTATATGAATGAATCTGTACAGTGGGACATGGCAATGGAACTACTACAGGGCAGCACCGGTCGCAACGGTGATGGGTAGCACTTCATAGGTATTCCAAAAAATCCTTAAAAAACTTAATATATTTCAGATTTGCCGTGGTATAATGATTTGTATTTATTTAATTATTTCAGTACATCAGAGTAAGTTGTGCAACTTCCTTATTAAAAGATCGCCTATTTGTTGCTGCGCGCTTTGTAATATTCATTCAGACGATCTGCCTCTCGCCAACCAGTTTCTATGGCCCCATGCATCGTGGAGTAGTGTGTCTTGCTGGTAGCCTCGCCAGCGAACTGCAGTCTTGGGCGACCATTTATATCCAAGAGTGGAGACTCCAAGTCCCAAGGTCCTGTCTTGAGCTCATCCGCATACGTTGAGCGGTAGCTGTAGCTGCCACGGAAATTGGGATTCGATTGCCATTGGGTACGCAGAAAGCGTTGGGGTTGAGGCAGTTCAAATTTCAGAAACTTTCGGAAAAGCCACTGCAGATCTTGGAGTACCTTTTCCTCTGTCAGTGTTTCCATGTGTCGTGCATGTGCTCCTGTTATCCAACCCTCTAAAAGTCTAGGCTGATGCGAGACGCCATGGAAACCACTAACGCTCTCCAGCCAAAAGCGATCTGTGCCACGTAACTCCAACAGATCCTCCTTCAGCCACATGCAGTAAAAGCCCACACTATCTGCGGGCAAAGGTGGAGCAGCGAATTCCAAGAAAAACTTATCCACAGTGCCCAATTTGTGGCCATCGAGAGCCCTCAACTTGACCTGAGGCAGAGGGGGCACAAACAGCTTTTCATGCTGTTCCTTCAGAACACCCAATGAGACAGTACAGATGACATGATCTGCGGAAAATAGTTCTCCATTCCAACAGTGTAGCCTTAAGTCGTCAGCAGCTGCCCAGTCTATTTCCACAATTCGCTTATTGAGTAAGACAAGTCCCTCCAGTACTCCCAACTCAGGCTGTGATTCCTCTTGGGCATGCATCAGAACTCTGAGCACGCTTTTAGAACCCTTGTCTCGCCAGTTGAGTAAATTATCGCCCTCAAAATCCTCAAAGTATCCTGTGACAGATTGCTCAAACAAATGGTCACAGCCTTCCCATCCACACAGCATCAGCTGAATGATCTTAAAGGCTTCTTTAGCCACTACTCGATCCAGTGTGGACAGCTGTTGTGCGACCTCCTGCCAATACTTGGGCGTTATATAGTCACCCAAGGAGCCTTCATACTCTGGAGGCACTTCATCCGTGGCAAATTTCTCCATTAGGCTTTGCAATTTAAGGGCAGTTTCCTGCGACAGAATTTCCTTGTTGGAACGCACAAACTGTATGTTTTTAAAATAGTCCCCTGACCTCTCCAGCAGATTCAAGTCCTTGACTAAATCATAGACCACGTTTCCCTGCTCACCTTGACACCATTGAGCACCCAAATCGATGACATTGTCAGCAAAGGGAATGGTATTGATGCGCCCACCAATGCGATTCTCAGCCTCAAGTAGCTGAACATGTTTGAAACCCTGCGACAGGAGACGAGTGGCAGCAGCTATGCCAGATGCACCCGTTCCAATGATTAAAATACGCGCAGTTTCCTTAGTTTTGCTCAAAGAGCTGGCAGATGGAGCAGGAACACACAAGCTCATGGTGGTTTAATGAAAACTTTGAACTGGGCAACCGATTTGTGGGTTTATGGGGCTTACCCTTGGCTTTTATAAGCTTTCTTAGTGGTGATTATCAGTGACCACAGGCGTTATCGTTTAGAGTGCAACAGTATATATTTTAAACTTAAGAATATATTTTAACCTAATTGTGGTTAGTTAAGTGTTTACTTAAAGCACAGTTTACCATGCGTATATATCAGCGAGTAAGCCATTCTTATAAGGCATTATGTCAAGAGGAGGCCGGAGTGGTCAGCGGTTAGTGTGCGCGACCGCTGAGCATGAGGTCGTGGGTTCGATCCCGCCTCGGAAAATCTAATGAAAAAGTTTTTTTCTTTGAATAAAACTTTACACCCGGCCACACCTCTTGCTGTTGGCGCCAGCATTGCAGTAATTAGCCATGAAAAGCCTCTCAAAAACTGCCGTTCGGATTCGGCGTTAAACTGTAGGTCCCTTTCTCTTGTGCTAAAATTAGAAGCGCACAAGCCAAGAGATTGAGAGAGGCTCGGCTTTGGCCCCTCGGGGCTGTTGTCATCTTGACAAGCCGATTTTACTTTACTTTTTACAAAGATCAGAATCCCTTGGATCATATAGGAGTTTGTAAGAAAAATTTAATGAAAGTAGCTTTAAAAAAGCCATATAAATTGATGGAGCAAGATTAGGAGAGTACCTTTAAGACCTATTAAAGCCGGAACATCCTGTTGATTCACTTTAATAGGCATTCACTCTTATTAGAGATGAGTCACTTGATGAAAAAATAACAGCCACACAAGAACTGTCAGCTATTGGTAAAAAACTGAAACACCCAAAATCGACGAAATACCGGCAGAATTTATTAAATTTTCCACTCCAACTGTTCATGGAAAAACTATCAGATGCATGTAATCTGATTTAGTTCGAGGTACGGGTTCCGAGTGGATTTCAGAAGGCAAAAGATATCGATCTCATTTCAAAACGCATTATCGAAATTGTTCTCAGCGGTGCTTTTAATCAGGCTAAACAACTGGACAAGTGTCCAAAGTAGGATAACAGTGAATAAAAACTGGCACTTAGGATCGACTAAGTAGGAAGTAGTTAAAAGTTTCAAGCTTCTGGAAATTTGCATATATTAAATTGTGGACTAAAAATATCATTTGGAAGAGAAGGTTAAAGATGCGCCAAGACTGGAAATACAAAAAATATGGTCACAATAAAAAATCAGGGTGGCCAAAATCACAAAAATACGGGCACATTAAAAAAAAAATACCAGGTCTCGCAATGTTCTATAACATACATTCCCCTGCATTTCCCTTGATCTCTACTGACTACAAATGATGTTTCAAGATTGGAAATACTGTCATACCATTAAGTTTGTGTGGCTAGGTTTCGCAGTGGTCCTGAACATACAGGATCTCTACTGATTATAAAATAGGTGCCAAGATTGTACACTCTGTCTGCCATACCATTATGCTTTTCTCAGTGCAACTTGATTTCCTGAATGAAACAGGGCAGATATCATTTAAAACTATTTAAAACATCGCAAAATAAAGCAGCAAGAATACTTTTTGATAGATCATACAACTTTAAAATCTGTTGAATTTCGAATCACAATTTTAGTACATATTCTTTAGTTTGAAGCTTATCTCTTCACTTTACGCCCGTATTTACCACCCCACCAGTTGCTTCAATGGCCTTTTATTAAATCCATCCACCAAAGGTCTCACATAGTTCACCGTATTTACACATTTGCAATTCGCACATTTTCAGTTTATGTTTGCATTCGGTGTGCATCTCGGAAAGGTGTTTGATTTATTGCTTTACTGTTGAATGGGCTTCAAAGTCAAGTTAAGCCATAAACCAGGGTCATAGATTGCGCTACTGAGGCTATAAATTTTGACACGTGCCCCTGAAAAGATGTATACAGTTAATGTTATTGACACTAATCAGGTGGCGGTTGGTTGGTGCTTAAGATAAATTGGGCATCATGGGGAGGGGTTTTTTTGAGCGAAATATTATAAACAAAATTTTTGCAAAATTTTTTGCAAACAAACAAACCAAGAAAACGTAAATTTTCTGCAATAAATCGCCAAGTAAACAAATTAGAAAAGAGATTTTCAAAATTGAAAGTGGCGAAACATTTGTCCAAAAAATTGTTTACAATTTCATTCAAGATTTAAGTATCAGGCGACCTCTGGAAGAGTATAAGCATATTAAACTTAACGATTTTAGATTACATTTTGATTTCCAAGCACTTAAAATTTCGTAAAGATCCGACAAAAAACACGGAAATACAGCCATGCTCCCATTTTCGCTTTCGCAAATGATTATCGATTTGGAGAGCAAATTTGTACTAAAAACCGGTTTCAAATCGCAAAACTTTTTCGAATGCGAAAATGGGAGCATGGCTGATAGTGTACGAATCGCTGCTAGAGGGAGGGGGACCCTTCAGTACGGGAGGTAGCGATAGCTACCGGCACTACTTACATGAATACTTACTGGTGGCAATGGTGGTTACATTAGCGCTATACAAGTAAGTACTGTAGTAAGTACCTACGATTGGCTAGCGACAATAGTACAGTAGCGGTACTTACTCCACTACTTAGATGTAAAGCGGAGAGGTGGCGATTGGTTACCCCCGAGGACATGCCCAGCAAAAAGTAAGTACTGAAATGCATTGCGGGTGGGTTGGGCTGTAAGTACTTCTGGTTACCAGTAAGTACTGAACTCAGCACCCATGTACTAGTACAGCGTTTTAAAGGGTACTTTCTAGACTTTATTCTATGAAATGCATGGAAATCCTTACCCCTTACCATTCACCAACTAAATCTGCTCATGTTTACTCCATCAATTCCAAGCGTTCGTCGTCACTCATTTCGCCGGAGAGGCAAAGTTTAACAAGTCGAATAAACAAATGCAGCCACAATACACAAAATTGTATTGCTGTTATAATTAGTAAACGCGGCGGGTAATAAACTGAAGGGAAAGGAAAGCCACAGTTGCATTGATGAGAATGAAATTTCAATTTGGGAAAATTTGGCCCAGGCCCAGCAGTAGGTTCCACATGTAGTTCCTTAATAGGCTTAGTTACTACATGCCACACACCACCACCCAAAATGCCCATACAAATGTGGCAATGTTGAGCACCAGCAGCAGCAGCAGCAGCGGGGCACAAGTTGATTATGCGTTGTTTTGGCACTTAATATGATGAAATATGCACAATGCCATTAGGCGAGAAGGTTTTGGTTTTAGCCATAGAAGAGCAGAAACACCAACCACATGATTACAGCACGCATTCTCCGTTTGCCAAATAGCATCATCATGTGTGTGTGTGTGCCCCTTAAATTATGCAACTGCATGGCTGCAAGTTTACAGCAAATTTCGTAAGAAGATTGCAAAAAAAATTCCAATATAAATTGCACATTTCGATTTATTTGCTGCTTACTTTCGAGCGCAGCTGTAGAAATCAAAATCGCATCATTGCGGTTCATTTGTCTGCAAAAATGTATAAACAAAAATGTGCAAATATTTTCTGTTGGTTAAATGTTTTCTTTTTATTATTTCAATATTTATTGTTTTTGCGTGGCTATTTGCATTGTCAATTAAAGGCAGCAAATAACAAAGTGCAAAAAAAACAAACAATTATTATTCTACGGCTCTAGGCTGATGTGTGATTGTTTCTTGTCCATTTATTATACTGTGTACCAAAGTTACACAGAGTATATTACGTTTGTGCAAAGGAAGCATCGGATAAATGAATCGAGGTTTGTTCGGATGCTTAAAACTTGAAGACAATTGGGCCTAATTGGAATTGTGAGATTTTAAAGCAGAGGCAGGCAAGAAATACATTCACATGATTGCATTGGTGTGTGTGAGAGCAGCGCAAAAATTGCTCTCAATTTTAGTAGCAACGACTGCGTCAAGGCGCAAGCCGAACACGCAACGCGGCGGCGCTTGTACAGCTTATTCTGAGTGTGTGCAAGCAGCGCTGCTTTAAAATTTTTCCTAAGCACACGAGATCGGAATGTGCCTGCCCCTGTTTTAAAGTTAAGTTTGTAAGGAACTGTTTCTTAGGCTGGGGTCGGTCTCAGGCTAGCCAGAATCACTTACAAACTTAATTTATTGAAGTGCTGGGACATAGGGGCATAGAGATAAAGGATCAAGAAAAAGTTGTTAAGACTGACCCGAAATGTAACTACCAATATAAAAAGGAATTGCAGGTGACCACCTGGCCAGCATTTTGGCAGACGAAGATGTTGTACTCTGCCTTAGAACTATGTCAGCCACACTTAAGGAGAAATTCTTGACCATGTGCTCTGAAAAGGTCTGCCAAAGGAAGGGAAACTATGACTCATATATTACAGGTGATTACCTGACCAGCATATTGGGAGCTGAAGAATTTGTACGTGGCTTAGAAACTATGAGTGCAACATGAAAGGTGAAAACCAGATCCAGGTATTCTAGAAATGTCTACCAAGGCAAGTGAAACTGTGCCCCCATGCTCTGCAGGTGCATATCTGGCCAGCATATTGGAAGGCGAAGACGGGGAACTATGCTTTGGGCTAGCAGAGCCACAGGGAAGGTGAAAACCTGGCATGGCAAGTGAAACTGTGCCGAATATACTTCAGGTGACGACCTGACGAGCTTACTTGGAGACGAAGACTTTGCATTTGCCTCACATCATCAGCATCAGCCTCACAGCCTCACACTTTTTAAAATTAAAGCACTGTGGGTCTTAGTCTACTCATGTTTTCAATGGAAATGCCTTACCGAGAGTTATTTTAACAAAGGTAAAGATCACCTTATCCGAAACCCTACGGACAGCTTTCCACGTTTTCCCTGGGCCGGGGGGTAACACCTGCAGCCGCCGCCGTCTCCTTTTCGCCGTCTCTGCGTTGGGCACTTATGTCCAATTCACCGCGTGTCTCTCGTTGTATACGTCTGGGTTCCTTGCTTGGATGCGCGCCACGCGTGGTTCTCGTTGGCGGCTTCAACTTCGCTTCTCTTCCTCGACTTAGAATTCCGCGCACACAACCTCTAGCTTCCTCGCTCAAAACCGCACTCCCATACACCAAAAATGTGGCAGCGATTGTGCGGATGGGTGAGTGATGACACTGTGAGCTGGAACTGGTACGTGATGGTAACTGCGCCTGTGACTTAGGAATGTTTCATGGTTGGCCAATAGGTTACTTATGGCTAATTCTTAACGCTGTGACATACTAATTCTCCAGTTGCTCGGGAAGGCTTGGCACGAGTGTCAGGCGTGCTTGCCTTTTTAAAGGCACGCGTTTCTTCCGGTTTTAACCCTCAGTTTGAAATAATCAAGGAAAAAAGAATATAAGAACAGAGTTTATGTGTTTTCACAACCAAACAAGTGTAAATTAAGCGTTATTGTCCGGAACAATAGCGTGATATTTTGAATTAAACATTGAAAGCCAACCCCGAACTATCGATAACTATAGTTCATTTATCAAGCCCAAAAAAAAAACATACTCATTCTAGTGCGTCACAAGTTCTGGATTAGTGATAACTTTTTGTGCGATTTATAAAAAGGGAAGATCATTTAGTGAATGAGAAGTCTATGCTCAATTCACCAACTAATAAAATTTATTGACTTTAATAGTTTAACATAGTTTGGTGGCTGAGGCTGCTAGTTGGGAGTTCGACTACTGATGCTGACCGAGATGACAATATATGGGCAGTGATAGTCATCGATAGATTACTCGTGATCATCGTGATTAGTGTGGCCAGAGGTTCACAGTGCTTCCTCTCCAGTGACCTTGTAGTGGGAGCGAATGGATGAGAAGAGGGTAGAAACTAACCCTTTTATTTGCAATAAAACCATTAATTTAAGTAGTACCGAAATGTTAAGCCCCATTTTGGAAAAGTAAGATTGCATAAAATACGTAAAATTTATAAAGGTATACTCCCGAAATGCTCCAAAGGTTGATAAACAAACTCTTCGACTACTCTGAGCTGTGTAGCCTTCAGATAAATGTAGAGAAGACATAAGACTGCCGTGGCCGTTTACCTAGAGTCGATAAATGGTTTTTAATTTAAGCTGAGCTTGAGACAGTAACTAAGTTTAAATACCTAAGCGTCACTCTATCTGGAAACATTAACTTTAGGCCTCACCTCCAAGAGAAACTGCTGGACTCGAAGAAGGCGATATACAGCACCTGGAAAAACTTCTTTGGAAAGCCGCGCATCCTGCCAAGCACCAAATTTCGCCTGTTTGAAGCCTTGGTTAGAACCGTGATGTGCTACGCGTCGCAATTATGGGGGTGTTGTCGGTATGATGAGGTTGAGAGACTTCAAGGGATGTTCATTAAACGTATATTCAAACTTTCAAATACCACTCCTAATTAAGCCATCCACATTGAAACCGGCCTGCTTTCGCTTCACATATATTGCCTGCAAACCCACTTCAAATACGTAAGATCTTTGATTTGCCCAACGAAAGACTGCCCAAAGTTGTAGCAGATATGATGTTAGCCAGTAAAACTCAGGTATTCGGGAAATGAATTGCCACTGCTTTCGATTGTAACATTGATATCAACCTTAACTGTCCTTAGTCTTGAAAAGCCTCTCATAAATTGATCCTGGAAAACATCGAGCTCCGGGAAAGAGAAAATTTTCTGCACCTGGCGTCTTCAAGTGAGTCCAGACTCATCTACAAAATACAGAACCCTTGGAACTCTGAACTACTTCCAGGACCGTTTCGGAATATTAACGATCTCCACGATATGCCGCGCTCGATGTGAAATGCTCAATCTTAACTACAGGCCGCATGTAAACTCCTCCAATACTAACTGCACACTCTGCAAACTCCGTGTAACAGAGAATGTGGTGCACCTGATGGGGGATTGTCCAATCGCGGGCGAGCAACGAAGTTTGTACTTCAACGAGCCTTCCCTTTCGGAAATCGAGGTATTAAGCTGGCTTAACGGAAAAAATTGGGAGATACTCGCTACGTTTTTACAACAAGCCTTGCTATTTTGCATGAATACCTATAGAATAACCAAATTGTATCTCCAGTCTGTTCTTCTTTTGTTTTTATACCCTTGCAAAGGGTATTATAAAATTGTCCGGATGTTTGTAACGCATAGAAGGAAGCATCTCCGACCACATAAAGTATATATATTCTTGATCAGCATGACTAGTTGAGTTCATTTAGCCTTGTCCGTCTGTCCCTTCGTCCGTCTGTCCGTCGGTCTGTTTCTATGCTATCTCCTCCGTCAGTTTTAAAGCTATCCCTACCAAACTTTGCACGAAGGCTTTTGGTACAAATACGCTGCACATTTGTCGGAACCGGCCGGATCGGATGACTATAGCATATACCTGTCATAGGAACGATCGGTCGAAAAACTAGTCTTAGTGAAAAAACCTTTTTTGTTTTTAATGGAAACGCCTTCACAGTACGCATTTCTTAGTTTACTATCCATTCCCAAAATTTCACTAAGTTTGGTCGAAATCGGATGACTATAGCATATAGCTGCCATAGGAACGATCGGTCGGAAAACTAGTTCTAGTGAGAAAAACTTTTTTGTTTTTAATGAAAACGTCCTTCTGCTTATATAGCTCCCTAACGATCGTCGAAAATTTTTTTGTTTTTAATGAAAACGTCCTTATCATTGGCATACACTTATTTTATATACTTTCAAACAATTCTACAAAGTTTGGTCGAAATCGGATGACTATAGCATATAGCTCCCATAGAAACAATCGGTCGAAAAAGTAGTTCTTGTGAGAAAAACTTTTTTGTTTTTAATGAAAACGTTATCATTAATATACACTTATTTTATATACTTTAACACAATTCTACAAAGTTTTATCAAAATCGGATGACTATAGCATATAGCTGCAGTACGAATGATCGGTCGAACAAAAAGTTCTAGTGAGAAAAACTTATTGTTTTAATTGGGATCGCCTCCAAATTTCGTAATTAACAGTGTATTATGCTTTTCCAAGATTTCACCAAGTTTGGTCGAAATCAGACATCTATATAGTATACATAGATCCCATAGAAAAGTAAGGTCCAAAAAGTAGTCTTAGTTAGAAAAACTTTTTTGTTTTCAACGGAAGCTGCAAGGGTATACAAAACTTCGGCCGTGCCGAAGTTAACTCTCCCCTATTTTTTTTTTTTTAAATGGCGGCCATTGAAAAATGAAAAAGGATTTTGGACAATTTTTTTGTAGTTTAGTGTAAAAAAACAGTAAAAAAATGTTTATAATTATGATTGAAATAGGGGCCATAATGCTGACAATTCTGCGTCGGTTGTATTGTGTTGCATCAAAATCGGTTGAGAACTACGGATGCAATCAGTACCGCCAGCTCGACAATTGGGTCACTTTGGGTCATTAAAAGGTCTATATCTTCTAAAGTATTTCGAGTTTCAAAAAATCCTTTTAGGACGATATTCTCAAATATCCAAGCTATAAAAAGTATGCAAAAAAGCAAATTGAAAACAAATGTTTGCCAAGCAGCATTACCCCCTTAATTGAATTGAAATTTATGCTTGGTTAATTAAGCAAATTGGGCGTTGCTAATAAAATGTAAGACGCTTAACTGTTTAATCAATGCACATGCATATTTTCGCAAGTAATGAAGTGAGTGTAACAACATAACAATACATATAACTCCACCTCCCTCCCTCCCTCCCTTCCAGAAAGGCAATTAGCAT
Organism: Lordiphosa collinella; assembly: GCA_018904265.1. Taxonomy (NCBI): domain Eukaryota; kingdom Metazoa; phylum Arthropoda; class Insecta; order Diptera; family Drosophilidae; genus Lordiphosa; species Lordiphosa collinella. The sequence continues at coordinate 97,780 of JAEIFV010000757.1, forward strand.
GCGTAACAAGTATGAGTGCACACGCACACACACATTGTATTTATGTGAAAATGCATTATAATACTTATATCTGCGTGCATGATTTTGCATATTTGTGCAACGCTTCTTATTTAGAGGTGGCAGCTGCCATAAACTCGCTGCTGCTGCCACAGAAAACAGCCCAAAACTGTGTGCTACATTATGCGGCATGTGGCGCCCAAACAAGTCATGAATTTTAAACAGGCCCACAGCACACAAAACACACCAACTTGCCTCCTTGGTGCATTCTTTGCATGCGTAATAAATGCGTTGAGGACCAAACCAACTATGGCGCGACTTTTCGACTTCCGCTTATCATTTGCATGTCGCTTAAATACAGAATTGCAAATGCATGGCGAAAATGCAAAATGCGCCAATAAGTATGCTAAGCAATTGCAAAAGCCACACTCATCAATTCCGCATTGATTTGTCAGCACAAACATGGAGGACCACATTTTGATTGAGCAATTGCAGCAAAGATAAGGCTTCACAAAGACATCTTTAGAACTGAAGCTTTCTAGCAACTTTTTATGACCCTACAATCTATTCACATTCGCCAAAAGCCACTCTTAGTCGCCCACCTGCTGCGAGGAATAGACCCATTTCTTGAGTTTAACAAGCGGTTAAGGGGAGCACGAGCTACAAAAAAAAAACTGAGCAACATCTAATTGCGTGCCAGCCACGCCCACTCGTTGCCATATCTCTATCATACTTATAAAATATATATATATGTAAAGCAGGGAACCGTGAGCGTTTGCGCTTTCGCTTGGCTGCAGCCACTAACACAGGCAAACATTCATGTGCGAGTTCATGCAGAAGCCCAGACAGCGTGTATTTAGTTTAACAGCTTCACATGCGACACTGACACGACAAGTGTTAATACCAGCCACGCCCAGTCGCCCACTTTCACATTCACATCCCTAGTTTGCCAAGTACCCGGCGGTTTTGCTTTTTGACAAATAAAATGATGTTAAAACATTTGAAAAAGCCAAACTAACTGGAACTTCGTTACGCCGCGCCAAGCGCCACTCACACACATTTGCACTTGAAAATCCGGCAAAAGCAAAAGTAGAAAAAAAACACCCAAGTTCTTAATCAAATTTTGCAATTTAGTTGTATGAGGTCGTTAATTAAAAACTGCGCATGCTGCGCACTGGTTGGTAGTCTCTGACATTTCCAGCCGCTTGTCAAGCACCAAGTTAAAAGCATCTAATTTAATTATCTCTAACAACTTGAACTCAAATGAGTGTAGTTTTAATTTCCCTAACTTGATAAGCTGCCTCTGTCATTGCTGACTTTCTAATTAGCTGTTCAACTTACAACACTTTACATACATGCCGCGAAATTGCTCAGTTGTAAATTGCCAAAAATTACACTCGGGAAATTCAGGAACTTTGTATTTGAATTAAGTCTTAACGTTGTCAATAGTTCGGTAAGTACGACCTTATGTCAAAAAATAGGGGAAAGTTAATTCGGCTCGGCCGAAGCTTTGTATACCCTTGCAGCTTCCATTGAAAACAAAAAAGTTTTCTAAGAGTACTTTTTGGACATTACTTTTCTATGGGATCTTTACTATAAAGATGTCTGATTTTCGATAAAACTTGGTGAAATCATTGAAAAGCATAATACACTGTTAATTGCGAAATTTGGAGGCAATCCGATTTAAAACCAAAAGTTTTTTCTTACTAGAACTTTTTTTCGACCGATCATTCATACTGCAGCTATATGCTATAGTCATCCGATTTTGATAAAACTTTGTAGAAATGTGTCCAAAGTATATAAAATAAGTGTATGCCAATAAAAAGGACGTTTTCATTAAAAACAAAAAAAAGTTTTCTTCACTCAAACTAGTTTTTCGACCGATCGTTCCTATGGGAGCTATATGCTATAGTCATCCGATTTCGACCAAACTTTGAAGAATTGTGTAAAAGTATATAAATTAATTGTAAGCCAATGATAAGGACGTTTTCATTAAAAACAAAAAAGTTTTTCTCACTAGAACTAGTTTTTCGACCGATCGTTCCTATGGCAGCTATATGCTATAGTCATCCGATTTCGACCAAACTTTGTAAATTATGTAAAGTATAAATAAGAGTATGCCAATGATAAGGACGTTTTCATTACAAACAAAAAAGTTTTTCTTACTAGAACTAGTTTTTCGACCGATCGTTCCTATGGCAGCTATATGCTATAGTCATCCGATTTCGACCAAGCTTTGTGAAACCATAGGAAGGGATAGTAAACTAAGAAATACGTACTTTGGAGGCATTTCCATTAAAAACAAAAAAGTTTTTGTTCTTTATGACTAGTTTTTCGACCGATCGTTCCTATGGCAGCTATATGTTATAGTCATCCGATCCGGCCGTTTCCGACAAATGTGCAGCGTATTTGTACCAAAAGACTTCGTGCAAAGTTTGGTGAGGATAGCTTTAAAACTGACGGAGGAGATAGCATAGAAACAGACGGACAGACGGACAGGGCTAAATCAACTCAGCTCGTCGTGCTGATCAAGAATATATATACTTTATGTGGTCGGAGATGCTTCCTTCTATGCGTTACAAACATCCGGACAATTTTATAATACCCTTTGCAAGGGTATAAAAATAGGGGAAAGTTAACTTCGGCTCGGCCGAAGCTTTGTATACCCTTGCAGCTTCCATTGAAAACAAAAAAGTTTTTCTTATTGGAACTTCTTTATCGACCGATCATTCATACTGCAGCTATATGCAATAGTCATCCGATTTTGATAAAGCTTTGTAGAAATGTGTTAAAGTATATAAAATAAGAATATGCCAATAAAAAGGACGTTTTTATTAAAAACAAAAAAATTTTATCACTAGAACTAGTTTTTCGACCCATCTTTTCTATGGGAGCTATATGTTATAGTCATCCGATTTCGACCAAACTCAGTGAAATCATGGGAAAGGATAGTAAACTAAGAAATACGTACTTTGGAGGCGTTTCCATTATAAACAAACAAGTTTTTCTCACTAAGACTAGTTTTTCGACCGATCGTACCTATGGCAGCTATATGCTATAGTCATCCGATCCGGCCGGTTCCGACAAATGTGCAACGTATATGTACCAGAAGACTTCGTGCAAAGTTTGCTGAGGATAGCTTTAAAACTGACGGAGGAGATAGCATAGAAACAGACGGACAGGGCTAAATCAACTCAGCTCGTCATGCTGATCAGGAATATATATACTTTATGTGGTCGGAGATGCTTTCTTCAATGCGTTAAAAACATCCGCACAATTTTATAATACCCTCTGGAAGGGTATAAAAACACTCACACATACACTCACACACTCTAACATACGCTCACACACGCACGCGCAAGCGCGGTAACTGAAAATGCAAGGCCCTCCCTCTCTCCCACAAGCAAAATTGATTCGTATATAACTTCGGTGTTTTTTTGTCCGATCTTATTGATCTTTTTAGAATAGATAGATATTGGGCCTTACTTAATATATGTAAAGTTTGGAAGGTCTATCTTAAAAATTGTGGCTCTGACAGTTTTTGGCGCTTAAAGGGGGAGGGGGAGGAATTTTCCAAATCTGAAACAAACTCGATTAGAATGTGGTATACACCTACCTACATTCAAAAATTTGTGGCTCTATCTCTTATAGTCTCTGAGACCGACGCGTTCATACGGACAGACGGACGGACAGACGGACATGGCTAAATCGACTCGGCTGTTGTTGCTAATGCTTCCTTCTACCTGTTACATACTTTTGCACAACTTCATAATCCCTCTTTTCCCATTTTCAATGGAAACAGGGTATAAAAACAGAATTTAAATAACTATTTCAGTTTTCAAATAAGATTTTTCGTGGTGGCGGGACATAGGGCGTGTTATAAATATAAAGATTTTTTTCGATCACGATTTTAAAATGATCTAAGCAACCGATGCCTGTAATTTCTAGATTCATAGCTTTTCATAGTCCATTTTATCATTGTTGATTTTTACCTACACTCGTTCACATCGTTTGAAAAAGAAAAAAAAGTACCGAAATAAGATATTCCTAATACTAAGAAATTAAGAAGTGTTGCATTAAGAAATGCCCAACCAAATGGAATCTCTCCTGGTACTTGATCCCCCTGAGGTAAGCGGTGACAATATACTAATACCATTGTTGAGGCCTAACAAATGCATTTAATTTGTTAACAGGAGCTTATTTTCGATGGTCCATTTAATCATGAAGTGTGCAAAAAGCTTGTGATTTGTAATCCGAGCAAGTGTCTTCGTGTTGCCTTTAAAATGATGACAACTTCACCCCAGTTGTTCTATGTACGGCCCAATAAAGGATTTTTGAATTTAGAGGAAAAGATCACCGTGGAGATATATATGCAACCACTACCTTTGCAACAGGATCTAAAGCAAAAACGTCACAAGTTGCTTATACAGGCGGCCGAGGCGGCTTCTAAAATGTCCGACATAAAGAAGTTCTGGAAATATTTGAAGAATACAGACATTTGGGTCGCAAAACTCAGGTGTGAACTCATACCGGGAAAGGCAGATGACGAGCGTCAGGCTGGCGGTGGAATGGTATCTTTCGGGAACAACAACGAACGTGAACATAATGTGGCCAATCAACATTGCGAGCCCAATGCAAAGCTGATGGGGAAAGACGGCGCTTTGGAGGAAGAGGGTCTGCAACTTAAACAGGAAACAAACACACAGGCCCCGCAAAATGGCAACGATGGCGACGAGATAGTCTCTATAATTCAGACGAAGCCGCAGTCCGCCAAACGTTCCAAATACTTTTACGTGATGGCTTGCCTATTTACAATTTTGGCGGCCATTATGATTGCTTATGGTGGCAAGCACTATTTGTAAAAAGTTTAATACATTGTTAAAACACGTTCCAAGAATGAACCTCGCAAAATTATGATATGATTGAAATAGGGGCTTTGAATTACATCTGTACTGAATCTAGCGCCGTTTACTTTTTCCATTTCAGATGATCCGAAGTGGAGTTAACCGTGCCGCCAGCAGCGTCTAATTTTTAAGGCCGACAACTTTTTGGACAGCCCTCGTACGAAGGATTAGACAAACAAAATAATTTAAAAACGTGGTTAATGGTACCATTCCTCTCTTTTCAAACTGCCCACACAATCTAAAATCCCATCCCATTTACAATTAAAATTGATTTTATTTATGACTCAATTGGCAATTGTTTGCTTTGCACTTAAATGTAATGCCAGTGTCATAAAATGATTGCACATTGCTCTCTAAAGCAAAAATCTTCATCATGGTTTTTAGTTAGACTTTATGGCCCTGACTATAGAAGTGTTGAAATATTAATACAAAGAGTAGGAAGTAAAATTCCTAAAGGCAAGCCAAACAATGGCAACACACACACACACACACCACATATATTCTCGTATTTGGCAAGATAAAGATACAGACAAACATGCCGAGTGTGCAGACAAAGTCATAAATAAATTCATAACTGCATTGCATGCAAATTTTAAGGGTAAATATTCCCAGCCTGCATATGCAAAAGGTAAGAGAAGGTTATAGCCAATGTCTAAACTAATATATGAATGACTCTGTGCGTGTGTGTGTGTGTGTGTGTGTATGGATGTGTGGAGGGATTAGAGGGACTTAAATGAATTTATGGCATGTGCTAATCTTAAGGGATTTCCATGGTATGATAAGTCCCTTGCCCCATCTATCCATTCACTTGAAACTCGCTTTGTTCATGTAGGAAACTGATGTCAGTGCAAAAAAAAAAAAGAAAAAAATGTTTATGATAAATGGCAGGGAAATGAGTGTATGCACATTATATGAGTAATTCACAAATGACGGCATCAGCACATAAAATTGAAATAATTATCTATAAACAATTGGAGTTTAGCTTTCTATTAATAAATATTATTTATGTATGCCAATTTGTCTTAGTTTATGGTCAATTTAGAAGCTATGAAAATCTAGATCCAGTCCAAGCTTCTCTGCACTTTCTGGGCTGTGAGTTTTCAATATCAAGAGACTTAAAACCTAGGCTAAGGTATAGCGCCGAAGTCAAACGATTAAGCTTGAGAAGCTAACCTTAGTTAATCCACGAACAAAAGTGACTGAAAAAGAGAAAATATATGAAAACTCAATGCAAAGAACTGTTGATCGTCAGTCACTGAGGAACAATCACTGAAGCGGAGTCACTTCAGTAGAGTCACGATAAAATAGTCTTTGAATAAGAGTCCTTGAATAGTTAATAGTCACTGAAAAAGTCACTGATCAAGAATCATTGCTTATGAGTCACAGAGACACAGTCACTGAACAAGTTTCACTGAACAAATGTCAATGAAGAACATGTTCACAGCTACAGTGACTGAAAGAAACTGAAAACAGATAGTTTAGCTGAACATAAGTGACCGAACACTGTACATAAGACACTGTACTAAAGAACAGTATCGATAGAAGATTATAAATCAATAAACAAGAGTCTTTAAAGAATAGTCTCTTAAAAAAACCTCTGAAGAACAGTTGCTAAAGAAGAGGCTCCGAAGATGATGCTCTGAAAAAAAAGTGTCTGAAGAAGAGTCTCAGAGGAAGAGTCTCTGTAGAAGAGGTCTTGAATAGAAGTCACTTAACCTTATTCACGAAACAGAACAAGTCACTGAATAAGAGCTAATGAATCGAAGTCACTGAATAAAAAACACAGAATGATGGACACTAAATAAGAGTCGCAGTCAAAATGTCTCTGAGCAAACGATATTAAACTAGAGTCACTAAAAATGAGTCACTGCAGAAGAGCATGTTAACAGCGTAGGTGACAAAAATTCAAAGCCCTGAAGAGGAGTTTCTGAAGAAAAGTCACTAAACAAGAATTAAGGTCCCCAAACAGGAATCACATTTAACTTGAGTTGCTAAAAAAAGGTCACGGTACAAATTAGAGGTCTGCATGAGTGAACTCAAACTGTGAGCAAGAATGAGTACTCAAGATATGAAAAGTAGTGCACTACTATTTGCCGAAGAATCACGTCCGTGTGGCCATTGCAATAACATTGCGGTCGGACAGAAGCAAAACCCTCCGTTTCACATCAAGATTGTGAGGGGGCCCGTTTGAGTCCGGTAGAGTGTGGGCTAAACCGTACCGATGGCCATTGCAATAACATTGCGGTCGGACGAAAGTTTCAATACAAATACTTATCATTTATGTTATATTTACAGATAAAAGACATGGCCGGTGTGATTAAGCCTTACCAGTGAGAGGCGATGGAGAAGTCCATGCTGTGTGGAGAATGGGAAAAATGGTTGCGGACATTCAAGATCTATAGTCAAGAAGAAGAATCTGTTGCTGCTTCTGGGTGGTCCAAAACTGCAAGCTGAATACGATTCAGAACTGGAGAACGACGTTTTTAAAGCATTCTTTTAGATGTCTAAGGCAACAGGCTAATACGTGCAATTTTGTCTCGAGCAAAACTGCGACTGGAAGTTTACATCAAAGACAAAATAATTAATGCTTGGGCCCCTTTAGAAAGAGTATACACTGTATGAAGTTCATGCCGAATGGAGAAGCAGGCAATGGTTACCCATTCGGAAATGGACTCCGTAAACAGTATAGGATCAGTATTGGCTGATAATAAGGAAGCCGGGAGAAAATGACGAAGATGTGATAGCACCATGCATATCAGTTTGGGAGAGTTAGCGCTATAAGCGCTATAAGGCTCCTGTCGGTTACATGGATTCAACTGAACCCTGAAAATATCTTAAAACTAAGGAAGAAACAAGGTGCTTCTTAGGCCTGGTGACCTGGCGGATATAACGGGGCTGTCGTATTTCAAGCCAGAGGAGGGGACGTCTATAATGGCCGACCCGGAGGCTCTGGAAGCAGATCTAGTGTAATATTCGGACTTCGAAGATCCAAACTGTATCTTCTCCGCCAGCAAAAGACTTTCAGAGGTGGACAAAACGGTACTCCCATTGGAAATAATATCAAAGCCAACGTCGAAGCCACCGGCTAGAATAGAAAGTTTCACTCTCAATAACGGAGATAGCGAAACAGTCGACAAGAGAAGACGACGCAATGCTTTACCTAGCCGGAAATAGCTGGGAGTCAGAGACATTGAACAGGCAATATTTATTCCGGTTCAAGCTGTAGACGGACATCCAGAAAGGCGGCGATGTGCTAATCGACTACTATTCAAGATATATGGAATATAGATTGATACAATCACGTCATCGTCAATTATCGAGAGTTACGAGAGGTAGTTCATTAGTAAGGAAATTGAAGAATATTGCAGAATTAATGCCAAACGTGGACGTGGTGGGGAAGTACTCAGCAGAAAAGGATCAAGATTTGATCCACAAACAAAGAGGGTAACTGATCGCGTACAAAAAGAGAAAAACACCGTGTTTCCACACTCAAAAAAATCAATCAAAACTGGATTACATCAATCCGAAACAGGATCGAAAACAGGGTAATCCTGGATGTTCTTAAGCCGATCCGAAAAGAGATTGATTTGATCCGTCTTTTTTTAAACCCAGAAAAGATCAAATTTATCCCACGGTAATCCCATAAAGATTAAATTAATCAAAAAATTTGAGCTCAATTTAATCCCAAAGCATGATTGAAAGAATCCTCTACCTTTCCTTTCTTCCTCCATTTTCGATAGGACACCCACCGACACCAGTTTTGGTATATTTAAAGCTACTGAAAAAAAACAAAGAAATATAAAAATTAATGTAGTCTTATCTAGGACTCGAACTCACAACCAAGCTGCTTTGCACTGAACACGAATCATGGCATCTCATCGCACAGCACCATGGCACTTGATTGTTGTCCCATGTCTAAAATGCTATTTATACTTTTCCACTCTTGTTCCTAACTTATGAGCATGTGATCTCGCAAGGGATTAAAGTAAGCACATTTGGAACGAAACTAGCTCAAAAGGATTGATTGAAAGATTGAATTGAGTAGAATATCCCGTAAATCGAGGTGGTATTTTTAAGCTCGTGCCGGGACTACTCTTAGAAAATAAATATAAAATTTATCTCGCCGTTTTTTTTCTGTGTAGTGTACACAAGGGTATAAAAATGAAAGAAATATTCAGTAGGAACCGATAACGAAAAGTAGTTCATTAGTAAGGAATTTGAAAAATATTGCAGAATTAATGGCATACGTGGACGTGGTGGGAAAGTACTCCGCAAAAAAAGATCCAGATTTGATCCACAAACAAAGAGGTAAACTCATCGCGGACAAATGGATAAAAGCACCGTGCTCCCACATAAACTTACTTCGAACTTCGAAACAACGGAATATGAGGTCACGGAGAGGGACATCATCAAGCTGTTTGATGGCCAACGCACTGGGGTGGGAAACGTGAGTCATATAAAGTGGATACCGGCAAGGCCCCAGTCTCGGAAACGGGAGATCGGAACAAGTAAAAGGAACAAGAAAGATAGCTTAATTGGGTTTTATCTGGGTTTCCCCAATCCATGCAACAAATGTTGAGCTATAGACAGGTCCCAGAGAAATAGCAAACGGATATAAGATCAAGATTCTCGGCCTAACAATAAGGGAGGGATGTAAGAGCCAGTGCCTTGAATGTCATAACAATCGACAATGCTGTTGATGGGATATAAATATAGTTCAGTTGCATGCAAAATGCATACTTAAAAGCGCGTATGCAGCAGTTGGTTGAATTTTACCTCATTAGGTGGTGTGAAAAAGAGTTTAAAAACAGATCCAATAAGTGTCAAATTTTCAAAAATTTTCAAGAAGCAGGTGTGATCAAGTATGTACATATTTATTTAGGCAAAAATATCAACTTGGAATTTCCATTTAAAAAGAATCATGGTGATTCATGAATCATGAAATTCTTCATAATTGGCAATCTTTCGATGGAAATTTTCTTATAATTTTCTGAGATCAGGCCGCTATACTAGACTGTTAACAAAATTTATTTTCAAAACCCAAGTAGTTATAGGATTGCTGATTGTTCAATGTCTTCGGCCCTAATTTGTCATCTATTTTCAAGTATATCCAGTGATTTCTTTTAACTTAAGATCTTCGTATCCAAAATGTACTCGATTGTACAGCATAAATTTTGAAGCTCTAACTTATTTAGGGGTCTTGCGCAAAACCTCACCCGTAATTTGCATTTCTCGTTGTTTTTATTTGAAAAAATGTCTGCACTTTTCCAGCTGTTAATTTGGGTGGTCCGTCGGGTTTAGCTTTGATTTCTAATTTTGCGCATTGCTTAATCGATTCAACGTTTTTGTTTACACAAAGAAAGCAGATAAATAATTAATTTGTTGAAATAGAGCGCTATTTTTGGCCAAACCAAACAGTCGTTAAAATAGCTGAAGCATTTTTCTTGGGAAATTAATTTCAAGTGCAAGTTTAAATCAAATTTAATGATGGTATTTTTTTCTTTCATTCAACCATTCAAACGCATGCGTTTGCAGTTTATGGGACGTTATAGAATGTGTATCAAATAATAAAAGTAAAACGGAGAGGCCGCCTCGTGTTTTGTAGATAAAAAGTAAAAGTGGCACACTCTCGCTCTGCGTTCTCCGATTAGCTGCACTGAGAAGCCGAAGAGATGGGCCATCAGACACTTTTGTTTATTTCGAATTGTGCCGACATATGATTGACGCCGGCAGCGAGACTTTAAGGGAGGGTTCGAGTTCAGGTTCGTTGGGATCAGTATCAGTCTGTGGCATGCGCGTTTGGCGAGCAGATCGCGCTCTGAAATAATTTCGGAATAATTCTACATTTACGTGAAAATCCCAAAGCGGTAAAGTTTAACAAGTGAAATTTAAAAAAAAAAAAATGCTAATTAAGTACAACTGGAAAGCAATTAAAAACACACACTGTTTATGTTAATTTATGAATATTCAACAATTAAACAACAATAACAAAAACTGCGCATTTAAATTAAAAGCCAATTCAATTTCGACTTTGTTTACTATATTTAAAACTGTTTTGTTATTGTAACAAAGGTATTAAGTGTGACACACAGAGAAAGAGAACGAAGCTGAGAGAAAGCGAGGAAGTGAGAGGTATCAGCTGATTTGTATTTATATTTGCCTTTAGTTATAGTTGGATTCGAATAGCTGTGGGCTCTCTAAGCAAGTTCATCGCCCTGCTCTTATACGAGCTGCTTATATGTATGTCAAACATTTTGTATAAAAGACTTATGCTTATGCCGCTGTCGGTGCTTTTTTTGTATTGTTTGCTTATCACACTTGAATGAATTACTTTTCCTTTTCTTTGTGAATAAGTTTATTGCTTAGCAATCACACTATAATTTGGTAATACTAAAGTTCTTACCCTGAGCCTAATAAACATTGAACAAAATATGTCAAAGTCTCTTCCCTAATTGCTTAACACCTGCCAAACCAAAATACTTCCTTTCGAAAATGTTGAACCCATCCAATAAAAACGCAAAGCAAAACGGTTCGGTTTAGTTCTCGGAAGAGTTTAATAACAAATCAATGAGTAATCAAATGAGCAGCACCAACAACTTAACTGCATTCAATGAAAAGGCAATCTTTATCTGACTTTTTTCTGTTTTAGATTCTCTAATTTATTCTTCTATAACAGATTTCTTAACAATTCCATTCTATCGAATTCGTGAGGGAGAACAAGCCTGTATATATATAAAAGAGTTTGTCCTGAATAATTCACTGATTGAATATCATTTGGGGTAAAATGAGTACTAAAGGCCTGTATCCAGATGTCAATTAATTCGATGTAAAGTAAAATTTTCATACAAAAATGACAGAAGATTTGAGGAAAATTTTGCTTCAAAATTTGTATTCAAATTTTACTTTACTTCGAATTAATTCACATCTAGATACAGGCCTCAAAGAGGGAAAAGCACCGGAAAAGTTTGTATTTGAAATTTTGTTTTAACCAATTGAATTGAAACTCGGTTTGTAAGCACCCAGCAAGCAAAGTTTGGAGGGCTCTAAATTGTGTGTCTGAAAAGAGCCGATGTTAAGAGCGTTTTTGGGAGCATATTCAGTGTTCTATAAGCACAGGCTCATAAAAAGCACTTATGTCATAGCATTTTCGGAGTTGTAAAGGGTGATTTTTTAAAAGCTATTGGAAAGTTTTTCAAAAAAAAAAAATAAAATTCAGAAAAATGCATGAAATCTTTATTTGAATCGATATTAGGGTCCATATAATTTAATGTTTGAAGATTATTTCATGCAAATGTTGACCGTGACTGCGCCTCAAATGGTCCATCCGCTTAGTCCAATTTTGGCATACTCTTTCTAACATTTCGGCCGGTATCTCACGAATAAATGCTTCAATGTTGTCTTCCAATGCGTCAATTGAAGCGGGCTTGTCTTTATAGACATGAACTGTAACATAGCCCCACAAAAAATAGTCTAAAGGCGTTAAATCGCACGATCTAGGCGGCCAATTGACCGGTCCCGAACATGAAATAAAATGTTCACCGAACTCGCTTCTCAATAAGTACATTGTTGCGCGTGCTATGTGGTATGTGGCACCGTCTTGTTGAAACCACATGTCGTGTAAGTCAAGCTCTTGCATTTTGGGCAAAAAAGAGTTGGATATCATCTCACGGTAGAGCTCACCATTCACAGTTACGTTACGATTCGCATCATCTTTGAAGAAGTACGGTCCAATGATGCCACTAGCCCATAAACTGCACCAAACTGTGACTTTTTCTGGATGCATTGGTAGCTCTTGCAATGCACTCCAAAATCGACAATTTTGCATAATAACGTACCCATTGAGCCAAAAATGAGCTTCGTCGCTGAACACAATTTTTCGGTAAAAAAGTAGATCTTGGGCCAACTTTCCAAGAGCCCATTCTCCAAAAACTCTACGTTGCGGTAGGTCGTTTGGCTTCAATTCTTGCACCAGCTGTATTTTGAAAGGCTTCACACCTAAATCCTTTCGCAAAATTTTCCACGTTGTTGAGTAACAGAGGCCCAATTGCTGCGAACGGCGACGAATCGATAATTGATGGTCATCATTAACACTGGCCGTTACAGCAGTTATATTTTCTTCAGTTCGCACTCTACGTAAGCGTGTTGGTGGTTTAATGTCCAACAATGTGAATTTGGTGCGAAATTTAGTCACAATAGCCCGAATAGCAGCTTCAGTGGGTCGATTAAACTGACCATAAAATGGAAGAAGCGCGCGATGAACTTTCTTAACAGAGCACGCATTTTGATAATAAAATTCAATAATTTGCAAGCGTTGTTCGTTTGTAAGACGATTCATGGTTAAATTATAGACCAAACTGAAGATGTTTGACAGTGAAACTAAACACCAAACGTGCGTGAGCTGTTTAAACCAGTGTTGCCAAAAAGATAATAGCTAAAAAATCACCCTTAAGTAGGCTGATAATCGAAAATTTTGTTTTGGTTGGATGTTTTGCTTCAAGTGCTTAGAAAAGTAACTTCTATAAGTATTTTATGAGGTTTTTATATGCTTTATTGGGAGGGTGAAAGCACTTTTAAGTGCACCAAAAAAGAGTCAGAAAAATCACTACATAAACAAAGCGCTGTATATTAAATATCACTTTCGGAGTACCGAAATGGTAAGAATGGGTGTTCGTATGAAGCTGGCCTGTTATAATAAATAATAATAATAATATGTTAATTTATTTACATTTCTTCACTAAGAGTAGTACAGATTATACAATAAGTTTTTGATTTTGGAACAATAAGACATTGATTTAATATCGTCTGTCGGTAAAGAGAGATCAACTATATAACTAAATTTAAGCGAACTCTGTAATTATAAGTTTTCTATATGATTAAGAGCTTGTAACGTAGTTAGCTAATTTTGCCCATCCTTCATCGTCTTCCCCATTGGGTCTTGCAACTAATTCATCTTGCGTGAGTATTGTTTTCCCAAAAAATCAAGCTCGTATGTTTGTGTGGACTATAAAATGCTCTAAGTTCTCGCATTCTTCTAAGTTGGATAAGGTGCATTCATCTGGCCCGTTTCGCATATGTTTGTTTCACACTATCAAATCATATCTTGCTTTATAAATCCAAATTATTTTGTCCCATTTGTGCGTTTCATTAAAGTAGCTCGGTCCAAGGCCATGGTCCAAATACTTATAGAACCTATGCGCGCGACCTATCGATCTGCTCCACATAGTTTGGTATTCTTGCGTTACTAGATGCTTCTTAAGCACTTGTGCCTTATTTTGCCATTCCATCCTGGTTACCGGTAGGCTTCAGTCCAAATTAAAGTTGACACTTAAATCGTTAAGACTCTTCGCCCATTCTATCTTGTTCCTTAGCAACAATTTTGAGAATCGGCTTGGTAGCCTGGTTGATTCGAAGTCAAACAGCGTTCTTTCCATTTAACGAAGGTGCAGGTCAAGCGTAAAAATGTGAGCGGGAATAATTCCAGCTTCCGGTTGGATGCAATAGTTCGGGGTGCAGTCCGCGAGCTTAAACATTTTCTTTATGAAGAAATTTTGCAACTTTTTCACTTCTTCGAAGTTGCAAGATCCCTATACTTGCGCCCCATAACTTTGCACTGATCGGCTGACGGGCTGGTACAGTTTCCACTGGGCTCCTAGTCCAACATCTCTGTTTCGGAAGAAGTTTCCCCATGTGGAGTTTATGCTAGCTTTGGCTGAATTTGTTCTTTCCTGGATGTGGTTTTTAAAGTATAGTTTCGGAGTGAGTATTATTCCTAGGTACTAAAATTCATTACCCACATTAATGGCTTCACCTCTATAGCTCCATTGCAAACACCTCATTAATGGGCCACCCCTTTTGAATACCTTGATGGCGGACTTGCTGAGGTTGACGATCATGTTACTTTTGTTACAAAAATCTTTCAGATTGTCGATCATTTGCTGCAGAGCCTTTGGATCATCCGACAGCATAACTATGTCATCAGCATAGAGCAACACCCGAAGATTGACATCCTCCAGTTGCACGCCACCACCTAGTTTCTTATGTATGTCGTCCAAATATAAAGCGAAAAGAAGGGGTGAAAGCAAACAGCCCTATCTTACTAATGTCTTGGTCGTGAACTCTTCAGACATTGCTTCTCCATTCCATACAATCGTTTTTGTATCTGTATAAACCGCTTGCAAGAAATTGTGGATAATGGCATGTATTAGAAAGTTGTTTATATTGTTGTTTGTGATAATGAAGAAGAACTGAAGAAAGGTTTGCCAAATTACTAGTAGCTTAGCCGTTTCTTCCACAGAACATGAAAAAATGATGATTTATTGAATTTTTTCAAGTTTTCAAGCACTAGATGCATATTTTTTTGGGTCATTCGACCAAAGATATAAAAACAAAATTCCAAGACGTTTCTGATATATGGACTTCATAAATAGGGTCTTTTTTTCTAAATTTCAGTTTACCTTTATGAAGAGATGGGGCCAAGTTCTTTTGGGGATTTTTTTAGTTTCGGTATGTACTTTAAAAGTATCGGGGTCCGAAGGCGTAGCCAATTTATGAGTTGCACTGTGTTATTAAGGGAGATATATTCTTCATAAAATAAAGCCAAAAGTGAGTACTTCTAAGCCAAATGATTACCCAAAATAATAACTTGCATCTATAAATTAGTAAATGTTTTCCAAGATATTTGTATACCAATTGAAAATTACAGTCTGAATTTGTTACAACGGAAACGTTTTATGAAACTTTTATAAAAAATGCGAGTATGTGTCATTTCTTAGTGAAAACTGATACGGATAAACCTAACTAGGTGATGAGTAATCAACTAAGCACCAACAACTCAACTGTATTCCCTGATAAGAAAAAATGGATTAAGACCACAAATATTAATATTGCAATTTTACACCAAATATATTTGTCAACAGAATTTCAAAAACTTCGCCACAGCTTCAGTTATCAATAGGCGTTGTGGTAGCTGTATAGGCATTCAGTTTAATTGGCGCTCCGAAAAAATTTGATTCCATTGCATTGACATTGGCCTCGAAGTCCTTTTGCTATAAAAAGAAGAAGCTCAAGTAGAATGCTTCATAAAAACCACTACTACTCACTGCATCCACATTCGAGTTTCGATACTCATTTTCAGCCTGAAGAAAAGCACAAACACCGTCATTGACTTCGGATTGATTTTTGCTGGCAAAATATTTATCAATATCCTGGGATAAGACCAGGCGACGTTGTTTACTTTCCTGAGTGATGATCACCGTGGCCTCCTTTGAAGGTCGACGATTTCTGCTGCTACTCTGATTTCTCTTCTGATCTTTGGCTATGACAGTAGTCTGCAAGGTGGTGTTTACGCTGACATTAGCATAGGTTTTTCGTATCTCCGAGCGTTCATAGTCGATGCGCATTTTGATGGCCTCTAGTAAAGTGATGGGATCCACGGGTTCGGGTTTGGCAGGTATAATGCCAGCAAAGGCTATTTCAAAGGCATAATCATTGAAATCCTCACGACCGTTTAGAGTTTCTTGTATAACACCGGGACAATAGTGATCCTTGACTAAGGTTTCAAGGAACAAAGCGCGAGTGCGTTGAGCTAGACGTTCCTCAGCTGTCGGGGAGTAAGTTTCAAATAGGAATTGGAAAAAATCTAGATCTTACGTGTGGTATCCTCTGCAAAAGAAAGGGACTGGTTGTTTGAAATAGATTCCATATTTGTGCGCTATTAATTAAAAGGAAACTTCAGTTTCAATGAGATATTTATAATAATTGAACCTACATTAAACAAAGACTTGTTACGCCTAACCGATGATTGCGGTGTACTGGTAGTATTAAAACATGTGGAATTTTGAGGCATTTGCCGATTCATTTGTTCCATGGGCGACTGACAACATGATGCTTGAGGTTGAGCGGCTGTTTGATATGCTGAACGATCACCACAGTGTGTTGCCAAGGGACCCATGCGACTTGTTTGAAAGGAGCTTGCATTGTGGAAACCATCATGGAAAGTTACCTGATTCTGTGAATTATTTTAGGGAATTAAGCAACAAAGTGCACAGCATTTAGCACTCACATTTCGGGTCTGTAGCTGTTCCTGTTGCTGTTCCCTTGCATTCTCTTGTCTCATACACGATGCATTATGGAAACCATCATGGAAAGTTACTTGATTCTGTGAATAATTTTAGGGAATTAAGCAACAAAGTACACATCATTTATCACTCACATTTCGGTTATGTAGCTGTTCCTGTTCCCTTGCATTCTCTTGTCTCATACATGAAGGTCTTTGTGGATTGGGTAGTTGCATATAACTCGTCTCATTGAAAGAGTTGTCATACTAAGTATATAGAAACGGAGCTTGAAAGTGGAGCATAGCTCTGCATTAGCCTTAAACTCACCTCCATGCGACGTGGCATACCTTGACTACAACAGCTTGCGGGTGCTGGCATCTTAAGATAGCTTAGACTATTAACTGTTTCATTTCAATAAATACTTTTTTCAAACTTACCCCGTTTGACATGTAAGTTGCTGGCGGACGAGGGCGATAAAATTGAGGTTGTGGTTGCTGTTGCCTGCAACATGGACTCTGGACTGGTCCTGCACTGCAACGATTTCCCTGCCCTATCATAGTGCTATTAAGATTTGGTTCCTAGATTGAGGAATAATTTTGTAATACTGCTTTGATCAGTTTTCTTTCTTAGGTTGACTTACGAATTTTTCAAGGGACTCGTCGCTGTTTGACCATTCTGGCTGTTGTCGTTGTTGCTGCTGCTGTTGCTGCCTTTGCCTGGCTTCACGGTTATTATTTAAGGTTTCTCTAGGGGGACTTCCACTCGTCATGACCTTAAAAGAATTATAAGTATTTATGGGATAAACTTACTTTTTAGTCGAAACAAAATTGAATTTAAGCAGTTATTTATGTACTTCTTAAGTAAGTTTCAAGACCCCGAATCTTAAAGAACTTGAACTAAGTACTATCACAAGTGCTTAATAATTTTTGATCTGATCGAAATATGGTTTCAAATCATAAAACTTTTGCAAAAGTTAGAATGGTAGCATGGCTGATAGTTAAAATTCGTTAACAATTTTCAGAAAACGCGTTCTTAACTCAAATACAAAAACTCGGTTCAGTGGTTCACAGAAAATTTAAGTTTTTTCTTGTTCGGTCTATAGCAGAGATCAGCAGCAGTGCACTACAACGAATAGTACATTTCATAAGTTGTTACTTGGTATTTTTTACACTCGAGTGTCCCAAACGACTGCAACAAAACTTATGCAGTCTTTCTGCTACTCGAGGCTTATTAATATGCTTTGCTTTGCATTTCTAATACTCAAGCAAACAGAGAGCGTAACAATATGAGAGTTGATTGGGTTTGCCGCTCTCTCTCCTTCTTTCTGTTGACATTACAAGAACAACTCAATGGCGTTTACAGTTAATTTTTATACCCTTGCAGAGGGTATTATAAAATTGTGCGGATTGTGTTATTTGTTTTTAATGAAAACGTCCTTTTTTTGCCATATTCTTCTTTGTTATACTTTTACATAGTTCTACAAAGTTTGGTCGAAATCGGATGACTATAGCTTATAGCTTCCATAGGAACGATCGGTCGAAAAACTAGTTCGAGTAATTTAAAACGTCCTTTTTATTGGCATATTCTTCTTCTTAAACTTTAATACATTTCTACAAAGTTTTATCAAAACCGGATGACTATAGCATATAGCTGCAGTATGAATGATCGGTCGAAAAAGAAGCTCTAGTGAGAAAAACTTGTTTGTTTTAAGTGCGATCGCCTCCGAATTTCGTAATTAACAGTGTAGTATGCTATTCCACGATTTCACCAAGTTTGGTCGAAATCAGACATCTTTATAGTACAGATCCCATAGAAAAGTAAGGTCCAAATAGTAGTCTTAGTTAGAGAAACTTTTTTGTTTTCAATGAAAGCAGCAAGGGTATTCAAAACTTCTGCCGAGCCGAAGTTAACTTTCCCCTACTTTTATTCCTGCCTTTGTAGTATCCGTTTGGCAGTACCTTTTTGTACAATCCAGTGAATTTGTCCAGAATTTCACTGGCTTCTCCATAAATCTTTGCAAGTTAATAGAAATTCGCTTGCACCATAGCTGAAGCCAGCTCCGTTGTGGTGCAAGCCTTCATTAAGCTTTATGACGATCTCCAATGGCTTAGCGAGCTAGTTTGGTCCGCTAACAATTAAGTTTTGAGAACGGATTTGGTTGAACCAGGACAACAATGCTGCTTCCAAGTGAGCATGTGTGCTTTTTCTACCCCTTATATTGTCAGGATTGGTGATAGCACGGACCTCACTTGCAGTGTTTTTAATGTGCAAAATGGTGCTGACGGTTTCTTTATACATCTCAGTTAGCATCTTTCGATTGTTGTTTGTTTTTAAGCCATTTAAAACAGAGAATTTAGCAGTTAGAATATGTCGCGACATTCCTGCAGCTATAATTTTAGAGTCATATCGATGAAAAGTCAGTCGTATTTCGGGAACAGTGTTGGAAAATTTGCTTACAAGCGATTAAAATAATACGCAGAAATTTAAATTTCGGGATCATGAATTCGTCTAACCATACGTCACCTTCGCGCCCTAAAGCCCTAAAGCCTTTAATTTACAAATATCGCTGTCTTTAGGTAGCCGCTTAAGTCATAAAACTCGACGAAATTCAGCCGAACCGTTTTCTTTTAGGGACTTTGGTTTGCTTCACTGTTCTTAAAAGGTCATCGGCTTGAGGATATAAAATAACTATATTACTAGCGTTGGGACCTGAAAAATCAGAGCTGATACATCTTTTTCTTCTCCAGTTAATCACAATTTCAGTTCTTCGAATTTAATTACTTTATGTTACTTCGGAATTGGAAACTGGGCTTGCAATTTTATTTTGAGTGTGAAATTTGTTAGCATACGAGTATACTTAATATAGCCCAAAAGGGTTTCAATTTTAAGAAAAAATTGTAAATTTAGACAATAATTTGGTAAATCGTAACTTACCGGTGATTGTTCAATTGGATCTATTTCTTCTGGTGGAGGTGAGTCGAGTTGCTGTAGAATATATTATAAGACCAAATATATAAGTTTTCTTAAAATCAATCTGAAGAGTGCACTTACATTTCTTGCTGAGGGCTGTAGGCCCATGAAATTAGCCGATTTCTGTGATTGGCACTTAAGAAAATAGAGTTTGTTAATCAAATACCCTGTAAAATATAGACACGAATGAACTTACAAAGTTATCCATGCCACGTTGACAGCCACCTGAATCATTTCTTCGCTTATCTGCAGCACTTTGTGAACGTATGCCATTCTGATCTAATTTTTTATCAACCAGCGAGAGTTGTTGTTGCTGATGTTGCTGATAAACAGGATCCTGCAGCATTAGCTGCCAGGGGGTGGGTCTGTGGTGCTGCTGGAAAAAATTTTTGGCATTAGGTTTTCCCATATCTCTGTACAATTCCACTTACTGGCGCATGATGCTGTATATTGCGTGATGTGTACTAGGGAAGTTATGTAGAATATAAATAACTCTATTTATTTTTTTATTTTTAGAATCATCTCTTACCATTTGACTTGATATTGTTAGAGTTTGCGCATCCTGTACGCTGCCCTGAGAAACACAATGCTCGCTTGGTGGGGATTGCCTTTGTGTGGGACTGTCGTTTTGTTGGCATAAGCAATCTTCATGCGGCACTTCATTTAGCAATTCAGCATATCTATTTAACGAAGCGAGCAGCTCATCGGGCAGCAGGATAGAATTTCTAAGGAATATTTTTAATAAATCCTTAAATGCAGGTCAAGGTTTTAGAAAATGTTTTTACTTACAAACATTCAGCAAACAGCTTTTAGTTGATTGTTTAACACTTTCACTATAGGCCAAATAATTGAGTTGTCTCTAAAGGTTACATGCAAAATTCTTCTTCTTGCACTAACCTTTGTAAGCTATATTTAACATTTTATTAAAGTTTGTAAAAATTTGTGAAAACTTTATGTGTCTAAAGAACAATAAAAATTTAACAAAAAAAGACGCAAAAATCTATCGTTACTTGAAGTGTAACAAATCTAAGTAAACTGCCAAAAATTCAACAACATTCTCGCATGTAAATGATCAAAGGGAATACAAAGTAAACAAACAGCTGAATGTTTTGATGCATATCGAAAGTAAATCTAGCCTCTAAAAGAAACCAAGCTACGCTGCCCAGGCAAATTCCGAATGTTCTAACATTGATTTGAACATTCTTTACGCAAGCGTGAATTTCATCTCTTACTTAATAATGCTTACATTCATAACGTTCAGTGAAAGTTCTTTAAATAGGAGGGCAGTATGATATAGCACTGTTCTATTGACCATTACAAAAAGGTTACATTTCTCAGTAGTTGACTCACCCGATTGGATATTCTTCTCATAGTCCTTATGGAGCTTGCTCAACGCATCGAACTCAACGCTGTTCTTTTGATTCTCCATCAAATTGCAATGGACTTGTCCCGAAAGTATAAAGTATAAAGTATAAAGTATAAAGTATAAAGTATAAAGTATAAAGTATAAAGTATAAAGTATAAAGTATAAAGTATAAAAAGTATAAAGTATAAAGTATAAAGTATAAAGTATAAAGTATAAAGTATAAAGTATAAAGTATAAAGTATAAAGTATAAAGTATAAAGTATAAGATAAAGTATAAAGTATAAAGTATAAAGTATAAAGTATAAAGTATAAAGTATAAAGTATAAAGTATAAAGATAAAGTATAAAAGAAAAGATAAAGAAAAGTATAAAGTATAAAGATAAAAGATAAAGTATAAAGTATAAGTATAAAATATAAAGATAAAGCATAAAGTATAAAGTATAAAGATAAAGATAAGTAAAAGTAAAAGTATAAAGATAAAGAAAAGAAAAGATAGAAAAATAAAAGTATAAAGAAAAGTAAAAGAAAGAAAGAAAAGAAAAGAAAAAAAAAGAAAAGATAAAGTATAAAAAAAAGAAAAGATAAAGATAAAGATAAAGATAAAGAAAAGAAAAGATATAAAGTATAAAGTATAAAAGTATAAAGTATAAAGTATAAAGTATAAAGTATAAAGATAAAGTATATAAAGTATAAAGTATAAAGTATAAAGTATAAAGATAAAGATAAAAGTATAAAGATAAAGTAAAGTATAAAGTATAAAGTATAAAGTATAAAGTATAAAGTATAAAGTATAAAGTATAAAGTATAAAGTATAAAGTATAAAGTATAAAGTATAAAGTATAAAGTATAAAGTATAAAGTATAAAGTATAAAGTATAAAAGTATAAAGTATAAAGTATAAAGTATAAAAGTATAAAGTATAAAGTATAAAGTATAAAGTATAAAGTATAAAGTATAAAGTATAAAGTATATAAAGTATAAAGTATAAAGTATAAAGTATAAAGTATAAAGTATAAAGTATAAAGTATAAAGTATAAAGTATAAAGTATAAAGTATAAAGTATAAAGTATAAAGTATAAAGTATAAAGTATAAAGTATAAAGTATAAAGTATAAAGTATAAAGTAAGTATAAGTATAAAGTATAAAGTATAAAGTATAAAGTATAAAGTATAAAGTATAAAGTATAAAGTATAAAGTATAAAGTATAAAGTATAAAGTATAAAGTATAAAGTATAAAAAGTATAAAGTATAAAATAAAGTTTTTTTAAAGCAGACGTCTCCAAACTATGGATCTATTAGAGTTCTTTTGTTTTACACTATTACACTAAAAAGTTCGATCAAAAACGGACCACCATATGGTATAGTTGCCATAGAAAAACTTGGTTAATTTTTTTTAATATGCTTTATTTTACTTTTAATTCAATGCCAATTCCAGTGAAAAGCTTTAAAATATTGCTGGGATTTTGCTTTCTTACAATCTAATCAGACTAATCTCTTGGAGCTGCGCGTGCTATTATTCGATTATCGGACTCCCATTTGCTGTTGATGCCATCCGTTTGCCGAGTTCAGACCGCCTTTATTTGGTATTCCTCTTGTGCCCACATGTTCATTAGGCAAAGCCTGCAATTCCAACTCCACAAAGGCCAAATCGTTTGTTTCTCTGGTAATGGTATCCGCCGTTGTCATCCTGGGGCAACCATCATGCCACACGGCAACCGAAACCCCATCCGCCCATCTTGGCAAATGCCTGTCTAGCTGGGCCAGGAATGTGGGAGTGGCGTGTACATTGCGCGTGAAATCCAATTCATGCAAACTTGTCGCCTGGCTTGCAATGAATGGGAGCAAAGCACGCGCCACTTGCGGCTGCTGTGGCAGCCACTTGATGCTACCATCCGCGACATCGTAGTGCACCGTCAGCTGTGAGTGCCAGGCGAGTCGTAGCAGTTGTAGCCGCGCTCCCAGCAGCAGACGTGGCAGCCCGGCCTCGAGTTGACATTGCAAATGGAGTCCCACAATTTGACAGGCGGCAGCAGTAGGCAAAGCCTCCAGGCAGGCAGCAATGGTGGCGGTAGCTGCTTTTGCTTTGTCATCATCGGGGAAGCAGCAGGAACAGAGGAAGCTCGTCAATTGGCGCAGCTGCGGCAATTGGAGTAGCAACTGCCTGGCAGTGGCACGCACAATGCACGCGGGCAATTTCAGTGTTTGCAAGGTTTGGCCATATTTGATGTCATTCCAAGTGGAGTTGGGGGCGGAGCAGTGGCCACCCTGCCCGCTTGGTTGCCACTCAAACACTCGCAAATTCTTTAAATGGGCAAAGAGCAGGTCCAGATCCTGAGAGTTGAGTTCCCTGCTCACACCCAGTTGCAGTTGCACCAGGTTCAGGCATTGCATTTCTGACAATTGCCGTAACATCCTGGAGTTAGTCTCCCTGAAACTTATGCGCTGCATATGGCTGAGGCATGGAGATGAGCTTAGCCCATCCAGCTGGCTGCCATTGAGATTGAGCAGCGCCTGTGTTCGACTGGCCACCAGCTGCAGCAGCAGACTCTGCTCGTCCGGACTTAGCAATTTTAATTGCTGCTCCCGGCTTAAGTCGAACTGTTTGGCATATTTGTGCTGCCAAATGCGAAGCACCAACTGTCCCAAACGCTCGTTAAGCTGCAGCAGTGCAAATTGGTCCTTAATTGGCAGTTTCGTGCATATCAGCAACAAGCAATCATCATTGAGCAGTGTCAGAGTAGCTGAGGAATGAGAAATAGCAAAATGGAAAATGGAATCCCTTAGTTGTGATTTTGACAGAGTTAGTTACCGCGCTTCAGTTGCATCCTCGATGAGTCAGCTTTGTCAACTGAAGGGGACGCGTGCCGGGGCGGTATATCCGAACCCTTGTTTTGAATCACTGCCGTCAGCGTCAGCTGCAATCGCAGCTGGGTGGCGTACAATAACAACAGCAACACCACCAACCATCACGCACATACGCACACTCCAACAGATCGTGTGGCAAGTCCACTGCACAGTGGGCGTGGGTGAGTGAAGAAAGGGGGCAAAAAACTTACTAAAATCATCTTCTTCTTAACAATTTTGTGAAGAATTGAATACTTAAGTCCTAAAGTTAGGACAAAATAACAAGAACTATCTTTTTAGACTTAAGATTGTTTTCTGATTAATCTACAGAACGTTGCAAATTAAATTAAGAATTTGTTTAAATTCTGAGTGTACCTAAATAGTAACATAGATCCGCTGTCAACCCAGAACGGATATATCTTTAAAATATAACTTATAATCCTGGTTTCGAACCACAACCTTGGGTTCAATGCTTTCAAAAATCGACCTCCAATCCGTTGTTGAGGATTCCAAGCAGAATAAGAGACAGAGAAGCCTTTAAACAGATGCACTTTTAGCAGCCGCTGCTCATGGTGTAAGTTTATTTACAATAATATTAAACGAAGACAAAAAGTCTTTGGGTTCAAAGCATTATATGTCGTTTGGAACAGATCCTACAGCTGTACGAATAGCTCAAAGATACGTACAATAAAAACTTTACAGAAATCCTTTGTGAAGTCTACTGTAAGAGCTGAGGACTGTTTCCTTGGTCTACCTAATTTAGGGTTTTAATTCGCATCTGGTTTCTAAGTTTCTTAGATCGTTAAGACAGTTATTTTGTATTCGATTGAATTGATGAATATAGAAACTTGATCTTGAATATTCAATAATAGTCAATATCCTTTATAAGGACCATGGCTTCCAAATATGCCTGGTCTTTGAAAACGGAAGATAGCATCTACTTTTGATTTAAAAAATCTTTAACGGAAGATTTAATCAGGAGTAAAATTAAATTTCAGAGTTACGCTCACATGCAAAGACACCCACAACTAGTACTAAGTATTGAGTAGTGAGTACTGAGTATCTAGTAGTTAGAATCGAGTACTGAGTATCAAATACTGAGAATCGGGTACTTAGTATTCTGTACTTCGAATCAAATTTTGAGTGTCGAACACAGAATACTTAGTATAAGTTTCTGACTATCGAGTACTCAGTATCGAGTATTTGGTATCGAGAAGCTAGTATTAAGTAATCTGAATCGAGTGCTGAGTATCGAGTACTTTGTATTGAGAAATGATATACACTTCGAAGAATTGAGGTCTGAGTATCGAGTACTGAATGATTTAAAAGAGATTACTATTATGTGCGACTAAAAGAAGACTCGAAAATGTCTCAAGCATATGTCCAAAATGTGATTTATTGAAAAACGATTCGAAAAAGACTTGAATATGACTCGAAAATTAGTCAAAAATTGTCAAACGAATGGGTTAAAAACGAATCTTTTAGAAGATTTGCAGCTAGGGTACCATTTTCTCCCGACATAAGTATTATTTATGATTACAAAGCGAATGCATTTATGACTATATTAATCAGACTCAAAAAGACTCAAATGTGATAAAAAAAATTTCATAAAATGTTTGCTGGGAACACAAAAGTAACTGAAAGGTGGAGCATATCGAATACAGCATGATCCACATCAATAGCAACACTCAAAGCTGGTGCCAACAACAGTAAAGGTGACCGGAAGTGTAAGTTTAAAAAAAAAAAAACCAACGACCTCTTGCACAGCAGACGCACACACTAGCCGCTGAGCCATACCTGGGATCTTAGCGAATTAAGAAGGTATGAACTACGGTTCGAACCAAAACCTTCATGGTCGACAAGCTTAAGGCGGCTTCCCCTAACCAAACCGAAGATTTTATGAAGGGTTGGTACCTGCAAACCTACAGAACCTTCAGTGACTTGAGCTTTTTTATAGTGCTTTGTTTTTTCATAGCCATGAGATATAAAGCTCCAGCATCAGCACCGAGTCACAGAAAACCTCTCGGTTCCATCTTCAGTAGACATTGCCTATCTACTGCAGCTGATTTCTTTGCTACAACTCTCCTTCTTCTGCTAAATGGTGGAGCTCTTGGATATGATTAAACACAATATATAAAAATTCAGAAAAATGTATGAAATCTTTATTTGAGCCGATAGAACGATCTATATAATTTAATGTTGAAAGATGATTTCATGTAAAAGTTTACCGCGGCTGCGCCTCAAATGGTTCATACGCTGGGTCCAATTTTGGCATACTCTGTCCAACATATCGTCTGGTATGTTATTAATAAATTCTTCAATATTGGCTTTCTGTGCGTCAACTGTTGCGGGCTTAACATAGCCCTACAAAAAATAGTCCACGGGCGTTTTATCGCTCGATCTAGGCGGCCAATTGACCTGCCCCAAACGTGAAATAAACTGTTCCCCGAACTCGCCTCTCAATTGGTCCATTGTCTCGCGTGCTGTGTGGCATGTGGCACCGTCTTGTTGAAACCACATGTCAGCCAAGTCCAGCCTTTCCATTTTGGCCAAAAAAAAAGGTAGTAATCATCGCACGTTAGCGCTCTCCATTCACTGTAACGTTCCAGCCATCGTCATCTTTAAAAAAGTTCGATCCAATGATGCCACCGGCCCATAATCTACTCCAAATAGTGCATTTCGGGAAGCATCGACAGTTCGTGCAATATACGGTAATTTTGTTTTTTTACGTATCCATTCAACCAGAAATGAGCTTCGTCGCTGATCACAATTTTCCGATAGAAAAGTGGATCTTCATTCAACTTTGCCAGCGCTCATTCAGCAAAAGTTAGCCGTTGTGTTAGGTCGTGGCTTTTTAATTCTTGCTCCAGCTATTTTTTAAAAGTTTTTATACCCAAATTCTTCCGCAAAATTTTCCACGTAGTGGAGTAACAGAGGACCAATTGCTGCAAACGGCGCAGAATCGATAATTCACGGTCATTAACAACACTTACGGATACAGCTGTGATATTTTCCTCTGTCCAATAATGTAAATTTGGTCCGAAATTTAGACACAAGATTCCAAATAGCCGTCATTAAATGGAAAAAGTGCACGATGCACTGTCTTTAACCGAGCATGAATTTTAATAATAAAATTCAATAATCTGCAAGCATTGTTCGTTTGTAAGTCGATTCATGGTTAAGTTATAGACCAAACTGAACATGTTTGACAGTAACATGTGATACGAAAACAGCTGAGCTAACAAAAACACAGTTGCCAAAATGAAAGTTGCTTAAAAAATTACCCTTAGTATCGAGTGCTGAGTATCGACGAATTGGTATCGAGTGCTTAGTATCGAGTACTTAGTATTAAGCAAAGCTCGTAAATAACAATTGATCGTTTTTCCCTTTGCGGTCTTTTCAAAAACAAAACCGAAAAACCCATGCATGCTTGCTCTCGCTCTGAGCAGAACATTTCGTTTCTCTTTGTTTTTATTTTCAGTTGACTGTTCTCAGTTGAGCTGTTCTTGTTTTGCTCAGTCAATAACAATTTATAGTGAGCATTTCGACTGAGCGCTCTCACATTAAGAGTCAGCAGATGAGCGGAAAAAAGAACAGCTGGCCTCAAAGGGTCTTTTTTTCTGTATTTGTTTTTTTTTGTGTTGTGTGTGTCTTGTGCGAGTCAGAAGCCCAAACAGACTCCTCACTCTCACATACACACACAAACAAACGCAAATGACTTTCGGTCAGCGAATGAACAGAGCAAAAGGAAATCAAAACCATTGGTTGTTCATTGAGCAAAGAACGAAATGTTCAAGAGCCGATGAGAGCGGCTCATCTCTGACTGTTTACTCAAAAGATCCGTAAGTAACTGTGCTTTTTGGACAACGAAAAATCGTCAATTGTTATTTGCTAGCACTGGTATTAATTAATGACATTGACTTTGGGTATCGAGTATCTAGTTATGAGTATCGACTATAGAGTATAGAGTAATACAACACTCATAAAGGTGAAAGGCGGAGCAAATCGAATACAGATACTTCTCATCAATGTCTCGTGAGTGTTAGCCACGTTTACCCTTTGAGTTTTTTTTTAAATTCTTTTAACCAAACCCTTGCCAAACTGATCTGGTTCGGTTCGAGTTCAGTTGCTTAAGGTTCCACACGTTGAGCAAATTTCTACACCTTGAGCAAACAAAGTTATCCTTTAACAGTAAGTTTTTACTTATAACTCGACGAGTGACAAATTTATTAGCATGTTTGCTCTTAAAAATTTGCTTGCATAAGGTAACTAGCAAAACACGCAAATATATTTTGCACATGGGTGTTCCCACTTGGACAAACTAGACAAATATTTGGTAGCAAATAAATTGCTGCACAATCATAGACAAAGGCTACTTGAATAATATTTGCACGCAAAATATTTGATGTTCCGGGCAAAATGGGAAAATGCAAATTATTTGGGGTGTGGGATTTTAGCTCTATATGTTCTGAAACGGTTTGCAGCCTTGTTAGTAATTTTTTTTTTTACCAGCTTCTAAGTCCAACTTTTCTGTTACTTAAGATTTTTGGTCGTTAAAATTCACATTTGTGAACATTTTTAAGGCAAGACTTGCTCACTCGGAAGAGTGTATGTGCCGACACATTGCTCACCTACTTTCTATAATTTAAACCACTGTACATGTAATCTTGGTGGTGGTCGCTTGGTTGTGGTGTCGGCGGCGTCGACTACACTACAAAAATAAATGCAACCCCCTTGCTCTGACACTCGAACGTCCGCTCAAAGTGCGCTCAATATGCGTTTCAAAAAGAGCAGAATGTTATGGTCTGAAGGGGTGTATGCGGGGGGTGTTCCCGCTGCCACTGCGATTGTCTTTTATCGCCACAGAGTAGGTCTATTTTTAAAAGAGCCACAACAACAAACGCGAATGATAACTGAACATGTGGTTCTGATGAAGTATAAATATCAAGTGGCCCACACAGAACAGAATGTAATGGGAATCAAATCACAAGTTCTGGTTAGCGGTGATAGTAAATCAAAACTTGGACTTGTGGACATTGATACCCCATCCCCTCTCCCTTGAGTTGTGAGTCAACAGCATTTGTTTACAATTTATAGAATTTTTCGAAACAACACAAAATTTTTTTTGCCATGTCAACTAGCAGCAACAAATGGCCATTTGGACAGTTTATTCAGTGTCCACGCATTTATCTAGATGTTACGCCAAGAGCAAGCGATGATCGGGGAGTGGAAGCCAACAGATCAACTCCCATGCGGCCACATAAATGTTTAAATTTTTGGCTTCATTTGTGCCTAGTTTCCCTATTTTGCCTAATGGTACTTTGCCTCTTCTGGCTGGTGTTCTTTAGTTTGGATGAAGCTTTGGGCACGCCGGAGCAGCGCTTTGCCCAACTGAAGCGAGAGTATGTGGCCAAGGAGCAACGCTTGCGGGTGGGTGGTAAACTCAAGTTGAGTGCTTTGGAGGAGTTGGCCAATGACCGACTCTTGGCCCTGAAGCAGGCGGATCAACATATCTGGCGTGACTATCAGCCGCGTCCTCATTTTCTCAGCAAGTATAACACCTCGGAAACGGATCTCTATGGTCTGTTGCGTGACATGCCCAAGGGTGGTCTGCTGCATGTGCATGATGCGGGCATGTTTAGGTCAGATATGTTAATTGAGTTGACCTACCATGACAATCTGTGGGCCTGTGTGAGTTTGGATCATGTCTTCGAAGATTTTCGTTTTTCGGTGAATTTTCCAAAAATTGAACCTCACGAGGACTACAAATGCATTTGGATGCTGATGAGCAATTTTAGGCA
Organism: Lordiphosa collinella; assembly: GCA_018904265.1. Classification (NCBI taxonomy): domain Eukaryota; kingdom Metazoa; phylum Arthropoda; class Insecta; order Diptera; family Drosophilidae; genus Lordiphosa; species Lordiphosa collinella. The sequence goes on from JAEIFV010000757.1 coordinate 127,717, forward strand.
GCACGGAGATTGGAAAAAGTTTGAGCAACAGTTGCGCTCAAGTCTGACGGTTAATGTGGATAGTTTTGTGAGTGCCAGCGAAATGTCCCAACATCTGAGAAGGGCACATCGTTTAATACATGGCTTGATAACGTTTCATCCGGTGTGGTCGGACTTTTTGTATCGCATGCTGGATGATTTCTATAAGGATGGAGTGCAATATGTGGAGTTGCGCACATCGCTGCCACTTGTGAGTAGACAAGAGAATCAAAAAGAGGTTTCTCTTCGAAAGTAGTTTATGAGTTTATTATTCAGTTGTGTCAGCATAAAGTTTTCATAATTTTATAATTTTGTAATAATCTTTATAATTTTATAATTTATTATTTCTTTCATTCTTTAATTCTTCGAAAATTTCATTACAAAAATGATTTGTGAATGGGCAACTGAACCATAAAGAACAACTGTGCAAATTTAAAACTTTTTCACTGAAAAAGCACTTAAAATCCTACCTCCTTGCAGTTGTACGATCTGGAGGGCACAAATTATACCATATTGGACACCACCTATTCCATCATTACCGCTGCTCGCATATTCAAATCCACTTATCCCAATTTCATAGGAATTAAACTAATTTATGCTCCTCTGCGGGATTTCAATGACAGTCGCATGGATGCCTACATCAGTAATGCACGTCTTCTTAAGGTCTGCTCCGCGTTTCATTTCACAAATCCACCCTTATCCCTTCCTTCCCTTCCCCATTGCAGACACACTTTTCACATCTCTTTGTGGGCTTTGATCTCATACATTTGGGTGATGAATGCCAATTCCCATCCTTGGGCCAGGCAACGCAACTTTTCCACATTAGCAAGGAAATTGATTTCTATTTTCATGCCGGCGAATCCCGGTGTCTGGATGTGGTTAAAACCAATGAGAATCTGATTGATGCTTTGCTGTTGGGCAGCAAACGCATAGGCAATGCCCTTAATTTGCCCTTCCATCCGGCTATCTTGGAGGCCGTGAAACTATTGAACATCCCCGTGGAGGTGTGTCCGCTCTCGAATCATTATCTGCAGTATGTCAATGATTTTCGTCAACATCCGGCGGCGTATTTAATTGCCGCCGGGTTTCCCGTTGTGGTCGGTTCGGATTATCCATATTTCTGGAATGCCTCCCCGCTGACTGATGATTTCTATGTGGCATTTGTGGGCATTGCCAGTGGGCGTGGCAATCTGCGTTTGCTCAAACAGTTGGCCATGAATTCGCTGCTCTATAGCTCACTCAAGGATAAGGAAAAGAAAGCGGCTTTGATCAAATGGCGTGAGAGTTGGCATCAATGGGTGAAGAAGTTTGTCAGCCAGTGAAGAATCTATGACATTGCTGTAGAAATTTTTTGAACAATAGAACAAATGATTTGAAGATTTTAGGTAACTGAATTAAAGCAAAAATTGGAACAGAATGTTTTGATTAAACCAGCTTTAAGATTGAAACGAAAGTTTACAGCAAAGGCTCAGAAGCTTTATAATAGATTTTTTATGGCCTGAGGGGAAATATTTAATTTGAATTTTATTCCAAATGTCAAGGGGAGTAAAACAAACTGGCCTATGTGCAACTTTAGTGAGCTTGAAAATGTCATTCATTTCATGGGAACTTGCCCCATTCAACGATTGTGTTGTGTTATAATTCTTCTCTCTGGAAAACTTATAAAAACTTTTTATTTTAATTAAATAGGATTTGCAAATGGGCTGTTGGTGTGACAGCAACTGAAAGTGTACTGACGAAGGCTTTGCCATGGCGGCAGCCGAAACGGCCGTCTACACAGTCACAGCTACTGTTCATGTTCATATGTATTCTCTGTTGAAATTTCTGGTTGATTATTGAACTATAATCAAACCTCGACCTTGAGCCTGCTAACATTCACATTGACTTTTAATTTAACCTTTCCTTAAATGGGATTAGTGCAAAGTTTGGTGAAGATAGCTTTCAAACTGACGGAGAAAATAGCTTAAAAACAGACAGACGGACGGACACGGACAGGGCTAAGTCTACTCAGCTCGTCATGCTGGTCAAGAATATATACTTTATGTGGTCGGAGATGCTTTCTTCTATGTGCTACAAACATCCGAACAATTTTATAATACCCTCTGCAAGGGTATAAAAACTCTTTTGTTTTCAAGGAACTAGTCTCCAAACTTCGTATTTGTTAGTTTCCTAGTAGCCATAGAAGAGATATAGGTCTGAAAACTAGCTCTAGTTAGAAAAACTTTTTTGTTTTCAAAGGAAACGAGTCCAAACTTGATATTTATTAGTTTTCGTAGCTTGCCAACCAATCTAAACTCAATTAATTTTGTAATCATAGCTCGCAAAAAACTGTTAACCATTTTTTCAATGCGACCCGCCTCAGTGAAAAACAGAAACAAACGCAGCACAAACTGTCTCACTGAGCGGAACACTTTTTCTAGCACGTCATGTGTTTTCTGTTACTTGTGTTCGGTTGAGCAAAACAAACGAGTCGGTCATCCGACAACCTCCGACAGCAAATGTTTTGAGCAAGCGTTTACTAAACAACTGTCTTCAAATGAGCAGAACACAATAAGTGTCAGCGAAAAGTGTTTTTTGTTTGTTTTTGTGTTGTGCATTTAGTAGGCTGTATGTATGTGTGTATTTTGAATGTACATAGTTAAGAAAATATGAAAGAAAATGCGTAAACATTTTCTTATTTTTGTATTTGGTAGGGCAGCTTAATATATCCAGAATTTTTTGTTTGATGTACAGCGCAGTATGCGACTGCCTTTGCTGTATCTTCCCTAAAGTCCTTACGACGTTCTCGCTATTAGAGTAAGCTGAGTGAATCATTTTCAGATTTACACCTAGAATAGATTTGTCCATTCAAGTTTCTTTAATGTTGTTCCTGATAGACTGCTCTTTAATTTGCATAAAACCCATTATATTTCGCGAGTTTATAGGGCTCATCGAAGCGCACTATAAATCGGGTTCACAATCTCACGAAACCCTTCGCTGTCAAACACCAAAAATGGCCCGCCGTCTGTGGTGTCAATTTTAACAATTGACGAAATAAATTCCTCTTCATTAACTTTATACGAAATTTTTTGCTTTTCCCATTTTTTTTGCAAGTCATTATTGATGTTGCAGTTCATATTTTCAAGATTTTCTGAATGTTTTGTCCTCAAATTTGTTATGTGCCTTCCAGTCAATTTTAGACCACATACATATGTTGCAAACTGACTTATTATTTGCACAGTCAAATTTAAAACAATTATGAACTTTTTTACTGTCTTCACGACTAATTTTACGAACGATTAAAATTAGTCCAAACGCATTAAAATCACACATCCAAGTGACTCTCGTTATACAAAGACACACACAGCGCAACACACAACCACATATACATACGCAAAACACACTTCGGAAGTATGCTCTCGGCACGAGTGTCAGTGAATGACAGGAGAGAAACAGGAACGAAAAAAAGTGTCTGCTCTGAGAGCAACAGAAATAAACAAAAACTGAACTGAAACTGTCTTTCGCTTGCTTTGTTTCGTTGTGACCGTAACCTAACTGTTTTTTGTTGAAACGCTAAAAGTGCTGAGAGTTTTTTGCGAGCTCTGTTTGTAATGAATCCTAGAGCAGAGCAATATTATTAGATTTGGTTCTGAAAAACTACGAATTATATAAATTAAGTAAAAGTTCATAAATGTTTTACTTACTCTGTGGGCTTGTGAACTCGTGGCCTTTGGACTTGAACACAATTGGGATGCCGTCTCAACCAGTTACGCTATCACACACGCTGGTTGTCACACGGCTAAAATTCTATTTATATTGAATTGCATTGAGGTATTCAACAATTAATTTCTGGCATTTTGCATAAGCATGACCGCTTATAATTATCAAGTTGGAATATCCTGCCTTGTGAATATAAAAGGGGTAACTAAAATTCGCAGTCTAAATATGTTTTTGGTCAACTCAAAGTGCTTTCTAATTAATTTTAATACGAAAAGTGCATAGTAAAATCAAATATTATTGTTTTAGATTGAACGAATTTTAGTAAGAAAAACTTTTTTTGTTTTCAGTGGTACCGGCATCAAATTTGGCATTTATACATAGATTTTCTATACTTTCACACAATTCTACAAAGTTTGATCAAAATCGGATGACTATTGCATATACCAGCCGAACTTTCCAGAATGTGGTTTCCAAGAGAATGCCATTTTTCATCTTACGGAAAAAGTCACTACATACTGTTTTAGTATGAGTTTCTTTAACATGAAACCGTCCCTTCTCTGGGTTGTGTTTTTGGCATGCGTAACAAACAACAATTCTTGTTTATTCTTCAACAAAAACACTAGCTAAAATACGTGCTCAAGGAAGCATTGTTTGAGGGTTTTAAGCCTTAACAAAAGCGAATGGAACTTTTAACTTCTTGGGAACTACTTCTTCGGTGAAAAAGAAGTATGAAAGATGTGCCAGTTTCATGGTCTCAGAACCTACTGGGATAGCTTCTATAAGAACGGTCGTTGAAAAGGACAAATCTCAGAGATGGTAAGAACTAGAGCATCGGAGAGTTGTAGGCAGATCTAGATAATATTTAATTTCTGCCACACCCACTGTCGCCTCCGCGTTTAGGAAAAAAGTTATATCTCTAACAGTTTTGAAGACAGATGGTTTGTTTCTTCTAGACATATTTAGTAATCAGCCTTATTTATCGATTCGCCAATGTATTGGTAAAAATCGGATGAACGTTGCTCAAGTTAAGATCACAATAAGTTACGCTGCTTTCTAATGCCACTGAGTAAACACTTTTGCTTGACTCTTGTAAATTTCCTGCTTTCCTTTTTACACCTAGACAAGACCACAAAAGCTTTGCTCACGTCATGATTTTGGTTATGCAATCTTATCTTTGGGCCTCTCATAAATCAAGATGTTTGATTGCCTGGCCAAGATTAGGCTTTGCAAGCGTTGCCAACTCAGAAACTGTGTCCTATCAACAAATCCAGTTGTACGCGTGTTAAATCAAAGATAATGCCCTAAATATTTGTCGTTTCAGATAAGCGAAATCGAAGTCATAGTGATAGCCCCGCCATTTCCTCAAGCCGTTAGTCGTGCCACAGACCTCAACTAGGAACCATAAAAAATGCTCAAATATTTAAATGCTTTGCTGGCTCTGTGCCTTTGTCTTTGTCTTTGCCTGGGAGTGACGGAGTCGCGCACGTCTCCCAAGGATGTGAGCGATCGGAAACTATTGACGCTGTATGGCCAGACACAGCGTGTGGAACCACTGCTGGGACGTAGCAGACCCAGCCCGGAGACCTATCACACTTTACGCAATGCTTTTTTCCGTTATGAGGAATCCCGATCGGTGGGTCACGACTTGGAATTGACGGAGCGTGAGCAAAAGGCCAACGAGACCATCATGAAGGCCAAGATTTATGAGTATACAGAGGGTCTGGTGACACCGCATTTGTTCAAGCCTTCTCAGCATTTCTTTGATGTACTAGAGGGAATTCAAGGTACTGAGCTCTTCAAAATGCTAAAGAAAATGCCCAAGGGAGCGGTGTTGCATGTACATGACACTGCATTATGTAGCACCGCTTGCATACTGAAGCTGTCGTACTATGACAATTTGTGGGTGTGCCAACAGACGGGAGATTTGGAGGCCACCGCCCTTAGATTTGCCAAGACCAAGCCGGAGGCAATGACTGAACCCAGTTGTGATTGGCGTTTGTTGAAGGATGTGAGAGAGCAGTATGGAGCAGATAAGGTGGATGCTTATTTGGCAGAACGTCTCACGCTTTACCCCAACAAGAAATTTGAGGACAACAATGCAGCCTGGGCTTATTTTATGAACATTTTCAGTCTTTTGGATGGCTTGGTGTTGTATGCACCAGCTTGGGCGGATTACTACTATACTGCCTTGGAGGAGTTCCTGGAGGATGGAGTGCAGTACTTGGAGTTTAGAAGCCTTTTACCCATTGTAGGTTTGGAAAACGAATGTTTAAGACAGGTTTTAATATATCTTAAAATTTATTTAATTCAAGCTTTACGATCTGGAAGGCAATCAGTATACGGAGTTGGATACCGTGCGCATTTATGTGGATACTTTGGCCAAATTCAAGGCTGCTCATCCTGACTTTATAGGCTCACGCGTGATCTATGCACCTCTGCGTAATACCAATCCAGAGGGAGTCGAAGGCTATATCAAGGTCTTGAAACAGATCAAGGTGAATCTTAGCTTAGTTTTTCTTAAAAAACTTCAACTAACCTATTTTCTTCTCTTCAATCAGGCTCAATACCCCGACTTTGTGGCAGGTTTTGATTTGGTGGGTCAAGAAGAGCTTGGACGTCCTCTTAGAGACTTCATCGATCAACTTTTGGAGATACCCGATGATATTGACTTCTATTTCCATGCAGCCGAAACAAATTGGTTTGGCTCCACCGTCGATGAGAATCTCATCGATGCCGTTTTGCTGGGCACCAAGCGTATAGGTCATGGCTATGGCCTGGTCAAGCATCCCGTCGTCCTAGACATGCTGAAGAAGCTGAATGTGGCTATAGAAGTCAACCCCATTTCGAATCAAGTACTTCAACTGGTTAGCGATTTTCGTAATCATCCCTGTGCTCACTTCTTTGCCGATGGTTATCCGGTGGTCATCTCCTCAGATGATCCCTCCTTCTGGAAGGCCACACCTTTAACGCATGACTTCTACATTGCCTTCCTGGGCATTGCCTCACAGCATGCGGACCTGCGTCTGCTCAAGAAATTGGCCCTAAATTCCATACAGTACAGCTCTCTGTCCACAGATCAGCAATTTGAAGCTCTGGCCAAGTGGCAGACCAAATGGGATGAGTTTATTGCTTTGGTAAACAATGAGAAGGGGAATGGTGCCTCGCCCGGTCAGCACCTCGATTGACTAGCACGGGTGGTGACAGCGCTACTGGTCTCCCTCTCCCTACTGAGGCTTGGCCCTTGGCACTAGTCGGTCCCCTGAACTCCCTTTGATGACAACGACTCCCCCCCTATCACACTCAATATCGATTTGCCAATTTGGTTGTAAGCTAATTGTTATACCTTAGTTTTAAGTGTTAGTCCTAAGCTGCAATGCATCGCTTTAACTTCACTCTCTCTCTGAATGTACCAAAGCCAAAAGTATCGTAATAAATTTGTAAGTCCTAGCCGTACGGAACTGAAAAGTGTATTGCAATTTATGTGCTTGCCAACTCAAACGAAGGCTTAGCATAATCGTAATGAGGAAATGCATTCAAGTGGGTGGAGGAATCTGGCTGAGGGTGACAGCGTGAGTTTGGATGGTTTCGATTCAGATTTTTGATTGGAAATGAATTCGTTTACAACATGAATGAAGATGGGGGTACTGTATGGTTCATATCTCATCTGAGAGGTAGCAGCATGTGATCTTGTGCACAATTCGATTGCTGCTGAACATGTGAAAGGCTGACTTTACAATTTGAAGTTGTTCTGAAACTGTGAAAGTCGTGACTTATGCAGTGTTGAGTAACAGTGTATCACTATTACCGCAGTACCCACAGTTTACCAAATCTGCCATATTCATTGAAACCAGACTTTCAACACTTTCGTCTTACACTCTTAGGCGTTACTTTACCAATTTCATCAGAATCATGCAACTGCCGGATCATAAGCTAAGTTCACATAGGCAAAAAATTTGTCCAAAATTTGAAAAGTTTAACGCTAACGGGTGTGACACAGAAACCTCTTTCAACCACACTCCAACTGAATTCCAGTTCTTTGGTACCACAGAAATCTCTTTCAAACCTCTCGTGTTTTGTTGGAATTTTGTTGGCCAAACCAACAAAAGCCAATCCGCGAACAAACCAAACCGCTTGTACTACTGCAGACCAGCCCAAAGAGTAGAGCACTCACAAATACTCTCAAAGAAAAGCACCAGTTGTTGGTCAGTTTGTTTGCACGTAAAAACGCCAATGAAATAAGAGAACAAAACCGTTTGCCTAGCGCCCTGCAAGTTTACGATCATTTATTTCCTATCTTCGGTGCAATTACAAAAACAAAACGCACCCAAAGAGCATACGGCTGGGCATCGCTGTACTAGTGTGTTAATATAGTATCAACAGTACTTGGCAGTGTCCATTTGGGCTGACCGATAATGTATAAGTGTTTTAATGTAAGTGTTTTGTGAGAAAGTTTGGGGATTTGGTGTGAATGGAGTTCTGCTAGAGTCGCCGTGAGTTGCGGTCCTTGGGTCAGACCCTCTTAAGCCTTCTCCTGTGTAGTACACCTTGGATTCTGCGCCTTCTTAGTAACTTCTTAGCCAGTTTGTTGGGGTGGTGTGATAGCTTGTCAAGGTATCTAAGGGCTTGATTGTTGATGACGTCTCACACCATAGGAACTCCTGGAACTCCTCCCTTTTCAACATCTTTAGCTCTCAGGAGCGATGTAGCTTCCGTAATGCTTCTAAGAATTTTCGCCTGGACCACTCTAATCTTGTCAGGTGAGACTTCGTCGCGATGCCATAAATTTGTAGGCCATAGCTCCATAACGGAGCCAGAATAGCCTTGCATATTAGGACTTTACTTATTCCTGAGTGACACATTGCTCTTGTGGTTTTGGAGCCACCCCATGCGCCGTGTTTTGGCAGCCACTGCCTGAGCTGTTGCCTTGACATGGTGTCCAAACGTCAATCTTCTGTCCAGCATCACCCCAAGGTATTTATGGGCTGCTTAATGCTCCATAAGCTGACCATGCAAGAATACTCCCGGGTAACAACGGGTGGAATAAGTCACCGAAGCTCACTTGTCCGAATTTATGGCAAAGTTCCATGTAGCGTTGCCCCGTTGCTAAACCTATTCAGGTACTCCTGAAGGGCATCTGTGGCTGAGTATATGCGAGAAAGTGAAGGAGAACTTTTCTGGCTTCTTTGCCCCGCCTGTTGTCAATGCCTGGGTTCTTACGTATCACCAGATCCTTCCACAAGTAAGGTGATTTGTGTAACTGGGAGGGCAATTTGTAGGGGGCTATCGAGGGCATCTGAGATTAGTTGGTTCCGGCGGGCCGAGGAGGTTTTATACGGCCAGGCCCGTCGAAAGGGGATTCCGGGCCCGGGGGGTTTTTCTCATATTGTACATAGATTATTTAGGTTTTTGCCAAAACTCCGTGCTCTGGACCCCTCTCAGAAGTCCGGGCCCGGGAGGAACACCCCGTTCCCACCCCTGCATACGGCTGTAACCGGTTTTCTAAGTTCAGGGCAAAGGCTTCCACTCGGTCGTCCAGAATTATTCTAAGATATTTTCTTCTTTTAAGGTCGAAATGAAAGAATAAACAAATTGTTCTATAGGGGCGGTCGGAAATGCAGCATACGCAAGTGACGGGCATTTAAAGTTAAGAGATGTGCTTTTCAGAATTCACGCTGCAGACTGTGACTATGTCTTGAACGTTTTCGTCCACAGTATATGTGTAAAAAAGTTAAATGATTAAATCAAAGACGGTTACACTACAAATTAAAACAAGTAAGGGAGTTGCAGTCGAGTGCCCCGACTACAAAATACCCTGTTCCCTTGATTTCGTGTGTTTTTTCTTTACATACACAGACACTCACACATACACACACTCCAACAAACACACAAACGCATGGCATGCGGCCGCGCGCGATAACTGAAAATGCAAGACCCCCTCTCTCCCACAAGCAAAATTCATTCGTATATAACTTCGGTGTTTATTGTCCGATCTTAATGATCTTTTCAGAATAGATAGATATTGGGCCTTACTTGATATATGTAAAGTTTGGAAGGTCTATCTAAAAAATTGTGGCTCTGACAGTTTTTTGCGCTTAAAGGGGGAGGGGGAGGAATTATCCAAATCTAAAACAAACTCGTTTTGAATCGGGTATACACCTATCTACATGCAAAAATTTGTGGCTCTAGCTCTTATAGTCTCTGAGAAACACGCGTTCATACGGACAGACGGACGGATAGACGGACGGACAGACGGACGGACGGACAGACGGACAGGGCTAAATCGACTCGGCTGTTGATGCTGATCAAGAATATATATACTTTATAGGGTCGCAAATGTTTCCTTCTCCCTGTTACATACTTTTGCACAACTTCATGATCCCCCTTTTCCCATTTTCAATGGGAACAGGGTATAATAAACAAAAACAAATTTTTTTTTCAATGTTTTTATTTAAAGATTTCTTTATCACTTTCTGAATCATTTTCATGAATGATGTCTTTCTTTGGAGGATGGAGTCGACTGTACTTGTATGGTCGGCTCAAGCAGCTTACGAACTTCCGGCTCCATAAGACAAGTCAAGTATCCTCTGGATAGCCACGGTTTCCGGTTCGTGTCGAGCTAATTTTGAGAAGACGAATCAAGTAGCCGAATTGGCTTTAGAGCGTCTTCGGTAAGTAGGCTGAAAATCACTGAGGCTTGATAACTAGGGGCCTGGACTCTAAGATTGCACCCCCGTCAGCAGTATAGGGAGTAGGGCCAGCGACCCAACTCCCAGAACAAAACTAGCTACTGAAACATCAACCTAGCCTCGGATGCAACCCCACCCTCCTGATGCAGACCTTTAGATACCGAACAAGGGCCTTTCTCTGATCATGGTACATCAGAATGCCTCTTGATGACGTAAACCAACTAGACAACAACAACAGCTCCGCCAAATATTGAACGAGACTAGGACAAACTAGGGTAAGCGAATCCCGTAGAGCTGCGCCGGTTTATTTCCCCCTGGAAAATCAAAATACGCTGATGTTGGAACTTGCCGGGTACAAAAGCAAGATGCGGAACATCAGCATGCTGTAAACATATGATCCAACGGAGCTAGCATCCCAAGATGACAAGGACGACTTTTACTGCCGATTAGATGAGGCTTACAAGAAAATCCTCCGTGGAGATAACATCATCGTGATGGGAGACCTTAACGCGAAGTCAAGGAAATTTACCTAGATATTAGCGACAGGTAAAGTTCCCACTGGTTACTGCCCATGGATAGGCGAAAGGACATGGGCCTTATAAGGCAACGTGTGGAAATTAGGCAGAAATTGCAAGAATCCGAACCCAACAGAACAACTAACCGTTCTGAAGCAAGAATACCTCTCGAAGAACCTCGAGATCAAAAGAAGCGTGCGCTGGGACAAAAGCAGCCGAAACGAAATAGCCAATAAAAGGAAGAATACGGAGCTCCAAATTAAGGAAACTGATGGAAAGGACCAATTGATCAGATGGAGATCCCACTTTGCAGAATCCCTTAACTGTGTGGTGTCCGTGGTCGCATCTCGACTTTTTACCGAGCTTCCACAGATTTCAAGCCTCCACAAGTAGCAGGGGTTGACGGCATGGAGTTACTGTACCCGGTAATACAACGCAAACAAAATTGCCCTATTTAGTGTGGAAAGCAGCAAGTATCATTGCAAGAGCTGCAAATGCATCCCGAACAGTTTATTTCACGTTTGGGGCCGGTCAATTGGCCGCCGGGATCGTACGCCTTTAGACCAGCGATGTTTAAGAAGAGCGATGCCAAAAAGTGAGAGTGTATTGGTGTGCGATATCAAAGCGACACAGCTCAGCTTTTAACTTTCCTGCTCAACGTCAAGGCATCGAATATAAGCAAAGAGAGCGCTGCTTACGCTCATATGCCCGACTTCGGCATGCGCTCGGCTCGTGTGCGTGTAAATAGCCGATTGCACTCGGCCCCTGGGGGCTTTGGAGGAACATCGCTGCCTTAGACTATTTTTTGTGGAGCTATGTTAAGGTTCATGTCTATAGCGACAAGGCCGCACCAGTTGACGCACTAAAAGCCAATACTGAAGAATTTAAGGAGCAGCTGCGGTCAATATTTACATGAAATCATCGTTAAACATTAAATTATATAAGTAGATCTTTCTATCGACCCAAATAAAGATTTCACATGATACAATAATTACAAGGTAGCGCAACCGGAAGTGCCTTACCGCATGCGTGAGAATTTATCGAACCCAAGGGCTGAAACACGCACATAATCCAGGGCCACAAAGTGGACTTTCAAAATTTTTGTCAGCTTTCGATAAAAGTTACTGCCTACACCAGGAAATTGAAAGCGACCATAACAGTTCGATATACCAGACTTCACCTTTGAAACATCGAACCAAGGCCGACTGAAAATATCGAAGCTGCGCTGTGCGCAAAAACATTTTGCCTCAGTTGCACTAGTTGCAATATTAAGAATCTTTGTTTGTAGTGTCTAGCTACTTCAGGTTGTTGAAACCGTGGGCAGTATAAAGCGGAGTTGAGGTGTTCGCACAAATTTGTCGCATTTGACCCAGGTTCAAGTTTTACCGACTCATCAGGTCTTACTGAACCTTTAACAAGGCGTCTTTCCCTTGGCGATTTCCATTTTTCTGTTATTGTCCCAATTCTTTCCCTCAGAGCACGATATCGGAGTGTGCCGTGTATTAGTTCCCGTATATATATTTAGGTACGTGTACTGAACACACTCGATCTCGAGAACCATTGAAAGCATCCACTCCAACTTGATGGCTATTTGACAAGTGACATCTAAGCTATAATCAAAGATAATGCCCTTAATATTTGTAGTATCAGATAAGCGAAATCGAAGTCATTGTGATAGCCCCGCAATTTACTCAAGACATTAGTCGTGCCATAGACCTCAACTAGGAACCATAAAAAATGTCCAAATATTTAAATACTTTGCTGGTTCTGTTCCTTTGTTTTTGCCTGGGAGTGACAGAGTCGCGCACGCCTACCAAAGATGAGAGCGATAGGAAACTATTGACAACGAGAGCGGAGCCACTGCTGGGACGTAGCAGACCCAGCCCGGAGACCTATCACACTTTACGAAATGCTTTCTTCCGCTATGAGGAATCCCGATCGGTGGGTCATGACTTGGAATTGACGGTGCGTGAGCAAAAAGCCAACGAGACCATAATGAAGGCCAAGATTTATGAGTATACAGAGGGTCTGGTGACACCGCATTTGTTTAAGCCTTCGCAGCATATATTTGATGTACTGGAGGGGATACAAGGTACTGAGCTCTTCAAAATGCTAAAAAAAATGCCCAAGGGAGCGGCGTTGCATGTACATGACACTGCTTTATGTAGCACCGCCTGCATATTGAAGCTGTCGTATTATGACAATTTGTGGGTGTGCCAACAGACGGGAGATTTGGAGGCCACCGCTTTAAGATTTGCCAAGACCAAGCCGGAGGCGATGACTGATCCCAGTTGTGATTGGCATTTGTTGAAGGATGTGAGAGAGCAGTTTGGTGCAGACAAGGTGGATGCTTATTTGGCGGAACGTCTTACGCTGTACCCCAACAAGGAATTTGAGGACAACAATGCGGCCTGGGCTTACTTTTCAAAAATTTTCAGTCTACTGTATGGCATGGTGTTGTATGCACCAGTTTGGGCGGACTATTACTATAATGCCTTGGAGGAGTTCTTGGAGGATGGTGTGCAGTATGTGGAGCTTAGAAGCGTTTTACCCATTGTAGGTGCTGGGAGTTGAGAGTCGAAGAGAGGTTCCTAATATATCCTAAAATTTATTTAATTCAAGCTTTACGATCTGGAGGGCAAACAGTATACGGAGTTGGATACCGCGCGCATTTATGTGGAGACTTTGACCAAATTCAAGGCTGCTCATCCTGATTTTATAGGCTCACGCGTGATCTATGCACCTCGGCGTAAAACCAATCCAGAGGGAGTCAAAGGCTATATCAAGGTCTTGAAACAGATCAAGGTGAATCTTAGCTTAGTTTTCCATAAAAAACTTCAACTAACCTATTTTCTTCTCTTAAATCAGGCTCAATACCCCGACTTTGTGGCCGGTTTTGATTTGGTGGGTCAAGAGGAGCAGGGACGTCCTCTCAGAGACTTCATCGATCAACTTTTGGAGATACCCGATGACATTGACTTCTATTTCCATGCAGCCGAAACAAATTGGTTTGGCTCCACCGTCGATGAGAATCTCATCGATGCCGTTTTGCTGGGCACCAAGCGTATAGGTCATGGCTATGGCCTGGTCAAGCATCCTGTCGTCCTAGACATGCTGAAGAAACTGAATGTGGCTATAGAAGTCAACCCCATTTCGAATCAAGTACTTCAACTGGTCAGCGACTTTCGTAATCATCCCTGTGCTCACTTCTTTGCCGATGGCTATCCGGTGGTCATCTCCTCAGATGATCCCTCCTTCTGGAAGGCCACACCTTTAACGCATGACTTCTACATTGCCTTTCTGGGCATAGCCTCACAGCATGCGGATCTGCGTCTGCTCAAGAAATTGGCTATAAATTCCATACAGTACAGCTCACTGTCCACGGATCAGCAATTGGAAGCTCTGGCCAAGTGGCAGACCAAATGGGATGAGTTTATTGCTTTGGTAAACAATGAGAAGGGGAATGGTGCCTCGCCCGGTCAGCACCTCGATTGACTAGCACGGGTGGTGACAGCGCTACTGGTCTCCCTCTCCCTACTGAGGCTTGGCCCTTGGCACTAGTCGGTCCCCTGAACTCCCTTTGATGACAACGACTCCCCCCTAACACTCAATATCGATTTGCCAATTTGGTTGTAAGCTAATTGTTATACCTTAGTTTTAAGTGTTAGTCCTAAGCTGCAATGCATCGCTTTAGCTTCACTCTCTCTCTCTGAATGTACCAAAGTCAAAACTATCGTAATAAATTTGTAAGCTTGTGTAAGTCCTAGCCGTACGGAACTGAAAAGTACATTGCAATTTATGTGTTTGCCAACTCAAACGAAGGCTAAGCATAATCGTAATGAGGAAATGCATTCAAGTGGGTGGAGGAATCGGGCTGAGGATGACAGCGTGAGTTTTCGTGACGTTGGGTTTGAAATGGTTGTCAGACTTGAGTATTATCTCAGTCTCGGCGGCGAAGGAAGAGGCCGAGGGGTTAACCCTGAAATCTCTAGAGATTTTGACTTCGGTTGGTTTGCAATTCGCTCGAAAAATCAGACCAACCAATCAAACTGCCTACCAACTAGCTTGGAACATACAGCGTCTGAGGAAGAGAGTCCTGACCAGGGACTTCATTCTACTCTGGTATTTCTAAATCTCCATTTTCCCAGTCAGCGAAAACTTTAATCAAGCTTCCATCTCTAGTGAAACCCCGTCTACACTTTGTAAGGTGGGGACCCGCATAAATCTCCACATAGCTGCTGGCGCTGCTGCTGCTGAGTGCACAGAAAAGTTGGAGCGAATGGTTAATGAATATGCACGCTGCCAGCTAACCACCAATAACCCGGCCATCAGTCGAGTGAGCTGCCTTTGAGCCGTACATGCGATTGCTGCAAATGTTTCAATTTTATGATGGCCTGTTTTTAGTGGTATCGACGGCGTATCCTGTGGCCGGGCTTCGATTTTGATTTGGCTGGCGCTGGTAATGAGCTGGGGAGGTAGCAAATACGAGCCCATAAAATTGATGGCCTCGTGTGGGCCACACACAACCCGGCGGTGGCAGGCACATCAATTTGATGTCGTGCGCATTTAATGTGGTGTTGAGGGCGCCAGGATGCATAAAACAGCCTGTGAGTATAAATTCACATCTCCATTTCGGAAACTACTTTCCCAAATTTACAGCTTAACATGAGATTCAACCCAGCAGCAGGTAGGAGGGCCCTGCGCTGCTTCGCATCGAGTTGCGTGGATGAGCAGCATAGCGCAATTTCCATTAGTCGCAGCCTGAGGAATACCACGCCCGCTGCCTACCAGCTGCTACGCAATGCCATTTGCAAGATGGATCAGGCCTCTGGCCTGGGACATCAACTGAAGCTAAGCGAACAGGAAGAGGCCGCCAACCAGGTGATTATGCGTGAGAAACACAAAGAGATACAGCGCGGTCTGCTCGATCCCACAAAATTCTCGCCGGGTCATCATATATTCGAAATGCTAACGAAGATCAACAAGTCACCTCTATTCAATATACTCAAAAAGATGCCCAAGGGTGGTGTACTTCATGCCCATGACACGGCTCTCTGCAGCACCGAGTTCCTGATTGAATTAACCTACCGTGAGAATTTGTGGATTTGCACCACGGACCAAGGCTGCAAGGCGGTGGCGTTTCGTTTCGCCCTGGAACAGCCTCAACTGAAAGCCATAGAGGAGTGTTCCTGGGAACCCATGGAGGAGTTTCGAGAGCGACGAGGCGCGGAGAATGTGGATCGCTATTTAATGCAGCGCTTTAGCATGTTTCCGTACTCCAACTTTCGATCCAACAATCAGGCCTGGACGCACTTTATGAACATCTTCATACTGCTCGATGGTCTATTGCTCTATGCGCCTGTATGGGGGGATTACTATTACAGAGCACTGGAGGAGTTCTATGCGGATGGAGTGCAGTATCTGGAGTTGAGATCCCTGTTGCCAAAACTGTATTGTCTGGAGGACAAGCAAATGACGATTAATGATACGGTGGCCGTGTACAAATCGGAGGTGGAACGCTTCGTGGCCAATAATCCAGGATTTATAGGTTCCAAGCTAATCTATGCACCGCTGAGAGGAGTGGAACCTAAAGTGGTGGACGAATATGTTAAAACCTGCACAGAACTTAATGTAGGTTAGAAGAAGCTTTTCTTCCTTTAAGCTTAACAATTTCGTCCTTTACAGAAAGAATTTCCCGAATTTTTGGTAGGATTTGATTTGGTCGGACAGGAGGAGCTGGGACGTCCGCTGATTGAGTTCGCGGAACAACTTCTCCGAATGCCCGAGCAAATCAATTTCTATTTCCATGCTGGAGAGACAAATTGGTTTGGTTCGTCCATCGACGAGAATCTGATTGATGCCATTTTAATGGGCACCAAGAGAATCGGGCATGGCTATGCACTTACCAAGCATCCGTTGGCCATGAAGCTATGCAAACTCCTGGACATTGCCATCGAAGTGTGTCCGGTGTCGAATCAGGTGCTGCAATTGGGTCAAGACTATCGCAGTCATCCGGCCGCCTTGTTAATGGCCAAGAATGTGCCCATTGTCATTTCGTCCGATGATCCCTCATTCTGGCGTGCCACACCCCTGTCGCATGACTTCTACTTTGCCTTCCTGGGCATCGGACCCTGGAGTGCGGATCTGAAACTGCTAAAGTCTCTGGCCATGAATTCCATCAAGTATAGCGCTCTCTTGGACAAGGAGAAGCCGGAGGCCTTTAAGAAATGGACGCAACACTGGAACAAATGGATTGATGAAGTGGCCAAAATGTGATAACCAAAAATGCATTTGTTTTATATTTAAATTTGCGTTTATTGTTTTGGTTTTTGTTGTTTATAGTTTGAAACTTACATTGATACAATTGATATGGGTTTTGGTAGATAAGCTTCGTTAAATTATAGCACACATTTTGGGGTATTTTGTTTGTTGGGTGGCTGGGATATGTGGTTCTGGTTTGGTTGCTTAAGCATTGCTGTGTGGTGTAAACTTTATGGTAGAGTCTAGTCTAGCTTATGACTTATGCAAGTGAGTATAGATAGCACAGTTACAACTTGAATACACACACAGAGGTTTCGGGGATTTTTTTATGTTTTCTTTCATTTAGATCAAATTACGCTTTTGGGTTGTGAGTAGCCTTCTCTAGAGCAAGCTTTTTTTATATGGTACACTAAAATTTTACTTTTTGGGCAGCATTTCATTTATGTGATGAAGTTTTTCAAAGTGGAAACTATTTAAATTTATATAAATACTTGATTCAAGTACAAAATTCTTATTTCACCACATTTCAAACTATTTGAAAATCTTTTTGATCATACTTTTGGGTTGTAATATTCTTAAGTGAAGTCCGTTCGTACAAAATATTCTTGGTTAAAGAATTTTAAGGTCAACTTAATACATTATAGAAACGAAAAGCAGGTCAAATAGGTTCTTAGTGTAAGGCCATAACAGAGACCTTAAATTAAAGAAGGCTGAAGAGATCCAAATACCAAAATGGTCTTGTCTTGTAGGTCAGAAATCTACCGTCATAAAAACATGTAAGGCTTCCTAGCACTGCTCTAAGCATGAGACATGATAGTCTAGTAGGTCTGGTTCTTATAAATGAGAAAAGCCCTTCAAATTCATAGCCGAAACACGATGAAATGCGGACCTACTAGATCATCATGTCTCATGTGTAGAACAATTTAAAGGCAGCCTTAACGCCTGTTGGGAATATCAAGAACAGATTCATTCGAAAACAAGTAAGAAAGTCCGTCATGCCTTCAATAATATACTCTGTACCCTCCAAAGTTTGTGTTAAGGTGTGTAAAGTGCTGCCCATCGCCGTTGCGGGCGGTGCTGCCCATCATACTTGTTTGTTTTCCTTATAACTCGACTATCGTTCATCATATCTTTACGAACCTTTCAGCGTATCGATAAAACAAGCTGTTTACTAAACATGTCCAGAAGAAAATGGAAGTCCATTTTCTGCTGATTCCAAGTTATTTTGTACATAAACTAAGAATGCGTGATTCGTATGGTATTTGTCTTACTGTAAGTCCGAACAATTCTTGATTCAAAAACGTTTGTTCTCATTTCAATATAATTTAGGGTTATTTTTCGATTTTAGAATGTTTCGTACTTAATTTGAATACTTCCAAAAACAAAACATTCTGGAAAATTTATGTACAAAATGGTATGCATTTGTGTATGAAAAGTGTAGTCATGGGTTGAATGCTTGACGCTGTTGCTTAAAGGTAAAACCAGGCTTAAAAAACAAGTAACTGTCTATAAAAGTCAGGCTTATGACTTGATTTTGACCTGAAAGCATCATTAAGTACGTTCACTTAGGCAGCATTTCCAATGAGTATAGACCGACAAGGGACGAATAGAACTCTGAAAATTCCTTTATAAATGAATGAATACTTCATAACAAGTCTGCAAACAGGTGCCGAACTTAACCCCAAGGAACCGGTTTGGGTTTTCGGGGCCCTTTAAAACGGACCATGAACCAAACCTCCACCCGAACCTGAACCCGCAACGGACCTCCTCGGATGGGAAAAAATGGTAGGATAAATTAATGCGATCTCGACATTTTGATTGAAATTTCAAGTACGAGTCGAACTTGATTGCACTTGATACAAGTACGAGACGATTTGGACTTAAATTCTAATAAGCTCCTTCCAAATACGCATCCTACTTGATATTCATTTACGGGGTTGTCCAAAAATCTCTAGAGATTTTCGTAAAAACGGTTTCATTGTGAACTTCACTGAAAAAAAAAATCCAAAAAAGTTCCATTTGTACTGGATATGTCTTTAATATAAAATCATCCAAAGAGTGATCATTTCTCATATCCATTGAATGATTTTTAGATCAGTTTTTATATCCTCTGGATTATTTTTAGCTCCGTTGGATGATTAAAAGGATATCAAAGACATGTCCAGGCCAAATGGATACGGGAAATCATCCAGAAGATATTTGTGTACTCTGGATTCACTAAGTATACATATTAAGTTTGTGCAAAAGTATGTAACTGCCTGAAGGAAGCATATCCGACATTATAACATATGGTATATATATTTTTGATCAGCACTAACAGCCGAGTCGATATAGCCATGTCCGTCTGTCCGTCCGTCTGTTTGTCGGTTTGTTCGTATAAACAAGCAGATCTCAGAGATGGTAAGAGATAGAGGTTTGACATGTATGGGACAAAAACTTCATTTACTTCCAGGCAGATCAAGTTTATCTTTAATTTTGGCCACGCCCCCTCCCGCCCCCGCCAATTAGAAGAAACGTTATATCTCCCACTGTTTTATAGATAGAAGGTTCGTTCCTGCAGGACATATTTAGTAATTAGGATTATTTATCGATCCGCCAAAGGAATGAACGATAGTCGAGTTATAAGGAATGTAATAAATTATGGACAGCACCGCTCGTAACGGTGATGGGCAGCACTTCACAGGTACAGATTATATTATAGTCGGGCTTGACCTAATTTCTTTCTTGTTTAATATTCTTTTTTTTTTTCTTTGCACAACTGCTTGCCTTCTCTAAAATGCAAGGCTACTTGATTATTAGAGATTTGCAACCGAATGTTCAGCGCCAAGTAGATTTGAAGCCTATGGACTTCCTTTCCAATAATTGAGTAGGCGAAATTATTCTTGACACTTTTCATATAAAAACCTTCTAGTTTAGTTTAAAGTCCAATAGTTTTTACGAAAGTCTCTCAAGAGATTTCTGGGACACCCCCATAATCCTGTACCAAGATTAAAGTAGGTACAGAAATCCAATGAAAAAGCCAAGGAGCAAATGGCTTCTATCAACTTAGCGTTTGATTTTTATCAATTCTCCACCAGTTGCAGCCACACCTTGTTTGAATATCGATCTCAAGGCAATCTCGACCATTTTTAACCCACATGCTGTAAATAAAAAATTAGTAATTCTGTATTTTGGGCAAATTTTGGATTTTTTTTTTGTGGTCAAACAGAAAACATAACAAAGTTATCTATTTTTAATCGGTTGTTAAAGAGGAAAAAAACTGCAGTCAGAAAGTCTCAGCTCAAATTTACAAAATTAATCTGACACTTCTATAGAGCTCAGTTTAATCTCGCATTCTTCCACCAAGCCAATTTCAAGATCAAATGAAGCTCAAATAATTACGATCGTATACTGTTGAAATAAGCCTATATTGAGTTAAAATCAAGCTCTCCCGAGCTACAATCGGGATAAAATCAAGAATTCGGGGGTTTGAAAAATCAATCATATCATAATTGGTTTGAGAAAATTTAGGATTGACCGACTTCTGATACAGTTTGGAATTGATTTAAGCCCAGATATTTCTGATCTTTTTTCTATGTATCAAATTGATGTACAAATTGCATAGGGAAACTGCAGAGTGCAAAATCCTCGTATGTGATATAGTGAAATCAAGACCGAAAAAAATCGGAAAGTTAATCAAATTTCACTTAGCTTGTTTTTCAGGTCTTAATTCTAAGTAATTTAAGCTTAAAGTTGCTTAAAATGTCCAATGTTGACAATTTTTATACATTTTTGCGGAATAAGTGTTATTCTTTGTTTTGATAAGTCTTTTATTGAATCTCTTTGATACAATCGGAAATTACAACGTGTTAACATTAGAATAAACTATCTGAAATAAATTTTAAAAATAAAGCAGTCTTCCTGAAGAAGGCGTTATAAACGTCGAATTGCGTAGGAGAAAAATGGGAATAAAATGAAGGTATTATTTTTATTCACATGAAACACAACGGCCAAAACAACCCAATGAACATCATACAACACTACCGTTTGCTTAATGGAAGATTTACCATTTTGAAGACATGTGTTTTCACATGTTTGACGTATCTAATCAAAAAATTAATTTTAACCGATTGGCTGAAATTCATTAAAAATAGAAGCTATATTTATTAATGAAGCTTAGAACCAAACTTCGAAACAATGGGCGTGAACACCACCAAAACCAATCATCTTACATAAATCAACAATCACAAAAAACGTGTTTGGCTGCTGGTGAACGGTTTTTGAAAGAATTTGCAGCCAACAAAACTATCGATATTTTTTATTGGCGGAAGTTATGAACATTTGACCGCAATTAAAAAAAATATTAAAATATGAATAACATCAAGTACAATCCATTACATTGGATGTGACTGTCGTCAAAAACGCCGATACGGCGAAATTTCGACCTCTTCGGTGGCGACTTGGTTGTTTCTGGTTGTCCCATATCGGCTACTTGTAAGCGAAGTGGAGAACTCCTTGCAGATGACCTCTACTGAGGAGTTTCCTGCAGCCAGGTTTGAGGAATCAACTGGGGGCCTTCTTCCAGCTCCATGATAGACTCGGAGGAAAGCTCTCTCCCAACCGATTTGGATGAGATGCAGTGCACGAACAAGATTGTGCTGCATCGTCTATGCATTGCACTGGGAGTTTATAAGTATAGTGCACATGCTGCAGCAGGATTGGCCGTGTGCCATAGAGGTGATCAATAAGTTCCAGCAGCAGCGTATACCATATGTCGGTGAAGATGTGCAGCTCTGGATCATGCTAGAGTTGCTGCAGGCCATACCGGAGGGGGCAGAAGTTATACACACCTCGTTGAAGCAAGTCATCTTTAGGGCAGAGCTGGGCAAGCGGGTGCCGGTGGTGTGGCAGTCCGTCAGCTGTTTGCTATCGATAACAATCATAAATCAAATCAATCTAACAAAGAAATACTTTGATGGATTGACATTTAACACAATCACGAAAATTATCAATCATGATTGCACATCACGCCCGTTCACCAGCACAATCTAACAAAATTAGTCGAGATTTGGTTATTGATTTATGCTTGTGAACACGCCCAATAATTCAGTTTCGACATAATAGGGATTCAGTTCGCGAATCGAACTTTGACTTTATAACGGGCTTGAAGCCACGGTCTGAAACTTCAGCAGATTTGGGAAATTTGCAGCCTTGTTTCAAAATAAACTGATCTGACCCATTTTTGGGTTTCAATATCCTTGAGTTGTCGGGACTAGGTACTCGATACTCTGAAGAACATAAAAGTATCTCCAAATAAAAGAGGCCAAATGGTTCCCGATTTTTTTCATAAATGTGGTTATCGCAACTGCCTCCAAGTTTGGCGTAGTCTAACAAAAAACGAAGTAGTAGCTGCATTTTAAGACCTGCAAACATACAAAAACTATTCTGAAATCGGTCATTATTTACAATATATTTTTCCGGAATCAGTTAAAAAAAAAAGTTTTTGGGATAATCGCGCTTAAAATTTTCGACAAACCAAACAAATAAGAACAAATTTTGGTACATATTCTAACCCA